>CM067360.1:40173247-40190747 GCA_034401795.1 Chaetoderma sp. LZ-2023a | reverse complement strand
TCATTTGATTTCCTGAGGGTTATCATCATAGGATCATTCCATTCAATGTTGGCTTAAAAAGCTAGCCGTTGATTAAGTAGTAGTAGTAGTAGTAGTAGTAGTAGTAGTAGTAGTAGTAGTAGTAGAAGTAGTAGTAGTAGTAGTAGTAGTAGCAGCAGAAGCAGCAGCAGCAGTAGCAGCAGCAGCAGCAGCAGTAGTAGTAGTAGTAGAAGTAGTAGTAGTAGTAGTAGTAGTAGTAGCAGCAGAAGCAGCAGCAGCAGTAGCAGTAGCAGCAGTAGCAGCAGCAGCAGTAGTAGTAGTAGTAGTAGTAGAAGTAGTAGTAGTAGTAGTAGTAGTAGTAGTAGTAGTAGCAGCAGAAGCAGCAGCAGCAGTAGCAGTAGCAGCAGCAGCAGTAGTAGTAGTAGTAGTAGTAGTAGTAGTAGAAGTAGTAGTAGTAGTAGTAGTAGTAGTAGAAGTAGTAGTAGTAGTAGTAGTAGTAGTAGTAGCAGCAGCAGCAGCAGCAGCAGTAGCAGTAGCAGCAGCAGCAGTAGTAGTAGTAGTAGTAGCAGTAGCAGCAGCAGTAGTAGTAGTAGTAGTAGCAGCAGAAGCAGCAGCAGCAGTAGCAGTAGCAGCAGCAGTAGCAGCAGCAGCAGTAGTAGTAGTAGTAGTAGTAGTAGTAGAAGTAGTAGTAGTAGTAGTAGTAGTAGTAGTAGTAGAAGTAGTAGTAGTAGTAGTAGTAGTAGTAGTAGTAGTAGTAGTAGTAGTAGTAGTAGTAGTAGTAGAAGTAGTAGTAGTAGTAGTAGTAGTAGTAGTAGTAGTAGTCGAAGTGAACGCACGCGTTTATTTAGCTCTGCAATTGCTGCCCGAATTTGCTAGTTTCTAGCGCGATTTTGTAGATAAATTTTATACATATAATTCGTATTAGTATTTCCTTTCAAACTTTATATTTAATTTGTAAATTCTTGTCTTGGTTGGAGCGCATTTTGTGTCTCTATTTTCTAAAGGCATTCCTCTTAGCTGGCGGGTTTCGCCATTTAATAGGGCTCCTCTTACTGTGGTCAATGCAATACATTTCTCGCTGCGCCAGTCTGCTATTTCTATACTTCGTAGGCTAGCGCATTATATTTGGCAAGATCGCTTGAGTGAGTGGATTTAATTCCTTTGTCATTTGTAAGCACAAGCCTAGTTCTTTAACTATATAAATCCTTATAGTCAGTTGGCTGTCCCCGGTCAACTCGAACAGACTAACAAATATATGACTTGACTATTTAATCATATATTTGTTAGCATACTTTAATCGGATAGGTGTTAGTGAACCACTTAGAAAGTGGTTCAAACAAAAAAATATACGACTGTACTCTCTATTCGTATATTTGTTGGTAGACGTCAGGGTTTCAAAAGGGGACACTATTTATTTAGTGTTTAGCTCTTTCCCCGACGTCTTGGTGTTATATATTTGTATTATATATTGTAGTAGTATGGGGTACCTCTTTTTATAAAACACCATGGCAACCTCATATAAGCGTACCCTGAGTCTTAAAATCACGACAAAAGCTTGGGGTGTTTCGGCAATTGAGGTGTATCATGGGTTGAAGGATGTAGTTGGGGCAGGGCCACGGGTCCTTCAAGGTCTCGTTAATGTTTCCAAATCTGTATGGAATGTCACCGTAGTTAATGAAAGTGTGAAGGAAAAGTTGCTCGACGATGTCCTTGTCGTGAAGGGTGAGGTGTGTAATGTGGAGGAAATAGATTCTGATCGTCTATTAGTCAAGATGAAGGTTCCATTAGAGATCCCAGATGAACGGGTTATCACTGAATTGATCAAGTATGGCAAAGTTGACAAAGTAGAACACGAGACCTATCCATTTGATCGAACCTTAGAAAATGGCGTCAGAAGAATTTGGTTTGAAAAGGTAGAAAAACCTCTCCCAAGCAAGGTCACCATAGATGGTCGATTTATCTTGCCATTATGGTACAGGGGGCAAATCAAGGAGTGTAGAATCTGCTTAAGCACAGAACATCTTGCAACAGACTGCCCTAACAAAAACAAATGTCTAGTTTGTGGATCATCTGATCATTTTAAGTGGCGATGCCCGCAGAACAAATATGTCAAAAAGGGTGCTGATAAAAGTGCAGAGCAAGTTGTCTCTAAAGAGAATGTCATAGAACCGGTAGCTGCTGAGATTGTAGCTGAAATCCATACTAATGGGAAGCACGTTGCTACGGAAAATGTCATCGAACCAGTAGTTGCTGAGATTGTAGCTGAAGTCCATGTTAATGAGAAGCATGGGGAAAAAACTAAGAATCCAATCGCTGTAGTTGCAGGCGATGAAATAGAGGTTCTAGATGAGGGACTAAGTCTTACTTCAGTAACAAGTCAATCCAAGTTTGATGACAGAGAGGCTAATTCCACACAAGTTGAAGATGATGATCAATACCCTCTGGAAGAGAGTTTTAATTTAGGACAAGTAAAATTCAGGTCGCAAGATACTGAAACTAACTTTGATTTTCCACTGAGTACACTCAATCTAGACGATTTAAATAATATAGAGAAAGTAATTGGTGTCTCGGATCGATTGAGTGGAACAAAGCGACAGAAAGATGGAGAGAGTTCTGAATCAGAAATAGAGGAAAGTGATATAGAAGACGATAATATGTCAGTCGCTGAATCTGATATATCCATTCAAAAAGGCAATACTAGCCATAGGTGTTTGGGCCATTTGGAAACATCGGTGTGCACAGACGAAAAATCCATCTATGGGCAATCACAATAGAGCAATAAAGGCAATATTTCGTTCATTGCTGCTGAATCATATTCCTTGCGAATATTTTAGATTAAAGCAGCATGGTAAAGAAAAAGTATTCAAGGACATATGGTGCAAAACAAACATAGTTTCAATAGAGTTGGGAGCTGTAAAAATAAATGAGCCTGCACTAGCTTAAATCATTTAATTACTACAGCTGATTTATCTGTGTCTTTTAATTAATCTGTGTCATGTAATTCATTTTAGTCTGCACTTTGATATTGTTATGTTTAATAATTCATGTTAACAAATAAACAGACTGGGGTAATTTAATAATCAATCGATAAAGTAAGTTGCCATTGCATTATAAAATTGTCCCAGGTAATTTTAGGAATTTGCACAGAGTTTTATAGGGTTATTTGTTCCTGGGTAATTTACAAAACCTTACAACAAAGTAAATCAAAAATGGAAACAAGAGCGCCATCTATTTCCATCTATTTTTCTGTAATTTTCCTGCTGACTATATATGTTATGCTACCCAAATGCTACTACGCCCGCTGATCTTTAAAGACTCAGCCCACTGGCGTCAATGATTGACTGATTTGTCATTGATTGACGAGTCACTTTTCATTTGTTGAATAGTTGCACTCGCCACACGGGTCTACTACCACACATGGATTGAATGGTAATTTACAAAACCTTACAATAAAGTAAATTGAAAATGTAAACAAGAGTGCCATCAATTTTTCTGAAATTTTTCTGCCGACTATATGTATTATACTACCCAAATGCTACTACGGCCGCTGATCTTTAGAGAATCAGCCCACTGGCGTCAATGATTGACTTATTTGTCATAGATTGACGAGGCACTTTTCATTTGTTGGATAGTTGCACTCGCCACACGGGTCTACTACTACACCTGGCTTGAATAGTAATGCCTTTGTTAAGTTTTGTTTTGCTATCGGAGCTTTATCAGCCTATTGTTTTGTATCTATACTTTTTAGGCCATATGTATTTATAGATTGTATTAATGCTCATTATTTATCATTGTTTTGGTGTAATATTAATCAAGATTGCTAGTTCACCAGGTTTTTTTCTGGGGGTTTGCAAGCCTTTTTAAAGGAGTTCCTCCGTGAAGTTTGTCCGACTGCGTCAGCGTCGGTTTTTCAAAAAAAAAAAAAAAAAAAGTAGTAGAAGTAGTAGTAGTAGTAGTAGTAGTAGTAGTAGTAGTAGTAGTAGTAGTAGTAGTAGCAGCAGCAGTAGTAGTAGTAGTAGTAGAAGTAGTAGTAGTAGTAGTAGTAGTAGTAGTAGTAGTAGTAGTAGTAGTAGAAGTAGTAGTAGTAGTAGTAGTAGTAGTAGTAGTAGTAGAAGTAGTAGTAGTAGTAGTAGTGGTAGTCGAAGTGAACGCACGCGTTTATTTAGCTCTGCAATTGCTGCCCGAATTTGCTAGTTTCTAGCGCGATTTTGTAGATAAATTTTATACATATATTTCGTATTAGTATTTCCTTTCAAACTTTATATTTAATTTGTAAATTCTTGTCTTGGTTGGAGCGCATTTTGTGTCTCCATTTTCTCAAGGCATTCCTCTTAGCTGGTGGTTTCCGCCATTTAATAGAGCTCCTCTTACTGTGGTCAATGCAATACATTTCTCGCTGCGCCAGTCTGCTATTTCTATAGTTCGTAGGCTAGCGCATTATATTTGGCAAGATCGCTTGAGTGAGTGGATTTAATTCCTTTGTCATTTGTAAGCACAAGCCTAGTTCTTTAACTATATAAATCCTTATAGTCAGTTGGCTGTCCCCGGTCAACTCGAACAGACTAACAAATATATGACTTGACTATTTAATCATATATTTGTTAGCATACTTTAATCGGCTAGGTGTTAGTGAACCACTTAGAAAGTGGTTCAAACTAACAAGTATACGACTGTACTCTCTATTCGTATACTTGTTGGTAGACGTCAGGGTTTCAAAAGGGGACACTATTTATTTAGTGTTTAGCTCTTTCCCCGACGTCTTGGTGTTATATATTTGTATTATATATTGTAGTAGTATGGGGTACTGCTTTTTATAAAACACCATGGCCACCTCATATAAGCGTACCCTGAGTCTTAAAATCACGACAAAGGGGTGGGGTGTTTCGGCAATTGAGGTGTATCATGGGTTGAAGGATGTAGTTGGGGCAGGGCCACGGGTCCTTCAAGGTCTTGTTAATGTTTCCAAATCTGTATGGAATGTCACCGTAGTTAATGAAAGTGTGAAGGAAAAGTTGCTTGACGAGGTCCTTGTCGTGAAGGGTGAGGTGTGTAATGTGGAGGAAATAGATTCTGATCGTCTATTAGTCAAGATGAAGGTTCCATTAGAGATCCCAGATGAACGGGTTATCATTGAATTGACCAAGTATGGCAAAGTGGACAAAGTAGAACACGAGACCTATCCATTTGATCGAACCTTAGAAAATGGCATCAGAAGAATTTGGTTTGAAAAGGTAGAACAACCTCTCCCAAGCAAGGTCACCATAGATGGTCGATTTATCTTGCCATTATGGTACAGGGGGCAAATCAAGGAGTGTAGAATCTGCTTAAGCACAGAACATCTTGCAACAGATTGCCCTAACAAAAACAAATGTCTAGTTTGTGGATCATCTGATCATTTTAAGTGGCGATGCCCGCAGAACAAATATGTCAAAAAGGGTGCTGATAAAAGTGCAGAGCAAGTTGTCTCTAAAGAGAATGTCATAGAACCGGTAGCTTCTGAGATTGTAGCTGAAATCCATACTAATGGGAAGCACGTTGCTAAGGAAAATGTCATCGAACCAGTAGTTGCTGAGATTGTAGCTAAAGTCCATGTTAATGAGAAGCATGGGGAAAAAACTAAGAATCCAATCGCTGTAGTTGCAGGCGATGAAATAGAGGTTCTAGATGAGGGGCTAAGTCTTACTCCAGTAACAAGTCAATCCAAGTTTGATGAGAGAGAGGCTAGTTCCACACAAGTTGAAGATGATGATAAATACCCTCTGGAAGAGAGTTTTAATTTAGGACAAGTAAAATTCAGGTCGCAAGATACTGAAACTAACTTTGATTTTCCACTGAGTACACTCAATCTAGATGATTTAAATAATATAGAGAAAGTAATTGGTGTCTCGGATCGATTGAGTGGAACAAAGCGACAGAAAGATGGAGAGAGTTCTGAATCAGAAATAGAGGAAAGTGATATAGAAGACGATAATATGTCAGTCGCTGAATCTGATATATCCATTCAAACACAGAGTTCTAAATCACCTGATGAAATGGTCATGTACAGGTCAGAGGCAGGAGAGGTGTTAGTTCCATATGTGACAGCAAATGGTGTTAAATATAGGCATCTGCGTCATGATTCAGATATATTAAAATATAAGCATTTGGAAAAAGTTGAGCTAAGTAATGAAGCGTTTGTGAGTAAAATAGGTAAATGGTCTAAGAGAGGGTCGAAAAAAACAAAATCTAGTTAGCTTAATAATGGCGGTTTTACACAGCATTTTATTACCTTTTATGCTAATTTGCACACTCAATTGTAGAGGCTTAAATAGTGACATAAAGCAACGTCACTTACTAGAGACTCTTAAAAATGAGCAGATTGACATTGCTTTGATACAGGAAACAAAAATTCAGAAGTCAGAATTATACGATAATTTAGAAAAGATTTCTGGATCCAGAATATTTTATTCGTTATCTCAAGATAATAGTGCAGGCGTAGCAATTGTTATACTCCCTCGATGTTCAGCCTATGTAAATATTATCTCTTCAGTATCAGGTGCAAATGGTCGCTGGGTGAGAGTCACTCTAGATATACAACAAACACGTATCACGTTGCTGTGTATATATGCACCTACATCTCATCAACTACGTCGTAATTTTTTTAAGGAGATGTCTAAAACAGCACTAGATAACATCACTGAAAACTTAGTAATGGGTGGTGACTTTAATTGTGTCTTAGACAAAGAAAATGACAGGAATGCAACTTCAACTTATACTGATACATCACATAGACTCTTAAAAGAAATATGTGATAATGAAAATTTAGTGGACACCTATAGAATATCAAAACCTCATGGTAAAGATCTTACATGTTTTTCGGTAGATGGTAAAGTTGGTTCAAGGATCGACAGAATTTATGTGAATAGTTTGTTAACAGGGTACTGGAGAGATGTTAATATTAAGCCAGTTGCATTCTCCGATCATAACATGGTTTGTGTAACCTTTGCCAATGCTGACTGGGTAACAAAAGGGGTCGGGTTTTGGAAATTAAACACAACACTGTTGGGAGAAGAATTTTATAAGAATAATATAGAGAGTTGTTGGCAACATTGGATTAATAGGAAAGCATCATATAAGAGCACATTGCAATGGTGGGAGGATGTTAAACTGGATTTAAAGTATGTTTCCCGAAAGTATGCTATTAGAAAAGCACAGGAAATACGCAAACGCAAGAAAACACTTCATCGATCACTGATGAAAATTAATGCTAAAGTAAATAATGGTGAAGAGAATTATTATGAATTACTGGTTAAAATTAAAAGTAAAATAAGAGATATAGAACAATATGAGTTTGAGGGTGCAAAAATTAGAGCAAGAGCCCAGATGCATGCAGAAGGGGAAAAGCCAACCCGATATTTTTGCGCATTAGAAAAAGCACGGGCAATAGATAAGGTGATGTGCTCATTAAACATGCCGGATGGTTCAACCGTCTTTACCAACAATGAAATGAGTACTATTGTATGCAATTACTATGAGTCATTGTACAAGTCAGGGGGAATTGATGAAGATGCAAAATTGGATTTGTTAGCAAATATAGACAAAAAGGTGTCAGACACAGGCAGTGAATTTTGTGATCAACCCTTAACACTAGAAGATTTAACTAAATCCCTTAAAGGTATGAAACTAGAAAAATCACCGGGGTGTGATGGCCTTCCAGTTGAATTTTACCAAACGTTTTGGCACCTTGTAGGTCCAATAATGGAAGAATTAGGCACTGAAATTTTTGAGAAAGGCCATTTACCACCAACTATGGCTAGGGCATACGTAAGGCTAATATATAAAGGAAATGACAGACGTCTAATTCAGAACTACAGACCAATTTCTCTACTATGTGTAGACTACAAAATAATATCCAGAGCACTAACATTGAAACTAGGTAGTGTTTTAGGAGAAATCATTGGAACAGAGCAGACATGTGCTGTACCCAGGAGGACAATTCTAACCAATACCATGGTAATAAGAGACCTTATACAATTGGTTGAGAAGGATAGCATCCCTTCAGCTGTGATTGCCTTGGACAATGAAAAGGCATTTGACCGTGTGGAATGGGATTTTCTTTTTAATTCTTTGCAATCGTTTGGGTTAGGCTCAAACTTTATTAAATGGGTAAAGATTTTATATACGGATATCAAGAGTAGCTATTTAGTGAACAATCAATTATCCAGAGAAATTGTCTTAGAACGTGGGGTTAGACAGGGGTGTTCCCTATCGCCATTATTATTTGTTATTGTGATGGAATCACTTGGCATAGCATTGAGGCAAAATAATAACTTTCAAGGCATATGTATTCGGGGCATAGAAAGACCACTTAAGCTGTCACAATATGCTGATGACACAACTGTGTTTACCAGTTCAAACAATGATTTTGCAATTTTAAACCACGTACTAGAAAAGTTCCAAAATGCATCTGGTTTGAAAATCAATAAAGGAAAATCCAAAGGATTATTTCTGGGGCCATGGAAAGAGCGGAATGACCAGCCACTTGAAATCAATTGGTCTAATGATACCATTAAGATTTTAGGCATCTATTTTGGCAGGAAACCGAATACAATACAAAATTGGAATGAACGAGTATCTAAGCTTAAGAGAATATTAGCAAATTGGAAGCGTCGTCGTCTTTCAATCTTTGGTAGAGTGTTTGTTGTCAACAACTTGGCATTATCTGGGCTATGGTATACAGCATCTGTTGTACACATGCCAAAACATGTAGAAAAGGAGGTTAATGAGTTGATATTGTCATTCATATGGGAAGAAAAGAATCATTTAGTTTCCCATCGTGTTCTCAATAATGCTAAGTTAGAAGGAGGACTTGATTTAATTGATATTAAAGTGAAATGTGTTTCTTTAAGGTTAAAATTTTTGGATGATCTTATTACATCAGATGAGACGTGGGCATGTGTTTCACGAGCTCTCATGGAGAGAATTGTAGAACCATTTCTGGCGGAGCATGTTTTTACCTCAAAGAAGCCACCTCCGAATAGCCAAATGATACCAGATGTGTTTAAAGATCAAGTTAAGGAGTTAGAAATATTTGACAGATACATGCCTCCACCTACGTGCTGGAAGGAAGTACTAGAACAGCAATTGTGGGGCAATAGTAATATATGTTATAACAATGCAGTACTTTATCTACCGTCCTTTGCAAAATATGGCATTCAACATTTATCGGATATGATACACCCTCAAACACGTAGATGGATTTCAATGCAAGACGTAGCTAGAAAAACACATATGAGGCATATAGATGTCCAGCGGTTGCTAAATAAAATAAAACATGCTGTACCAATTGAATGGTTTCGTCTACCAAATGTAAATAATAATAGTTTGACTCCACAACCCGCATTAGTTCTTGATGATGAGATGTTAAAATACAAGATGAGATCCAAGGAATGGTACCATATTATGAGACGAAAACAAGTAACACCTCCCATAGCAATTAGGAGATGGGATGAATCAAGCTATAAACCATCCAGTTGGAAAAATGTATGGAAAATCTTACATTCTCCATCCATACCAAATATGGCTCGTGATTTATTGTGGCGATTACTACATCGACGGCTATGGGTGGGACACTTGACATACAAGTGTAATATTACGACTTCTGATAGGTGTTACTTATGTCAAACAGACGAGGAAACAATCGAGCATTTATTTGCGGAATGTCCAATATCGTCACAATTTTGGGACTATATCAGCCAAATCTTGGCAAAATTTGGAGCGAAGCCCATTGTTCTAGACACGCATGTAGTCTTGTTTAGAGAGTTTGGATCAAGCGGTGTAAATATCATAAAGTCTGAAAGGACTATTTTAATAACAATACTAACCATAGGTGTTTGGGCCATTTGGAAACATCGGTGTGCACAGACGAAAAATCCATCTATGGGCAATCACAATAGAGCAATAAAGGCAATATTTCGTTCATTGCTGCTGAATCATATTCCTTGCGAATATTTTAGATTAAAGCAGCATGGTAAAGAAAAAGTATTCAAGGACATATGGTGCAAAACAAACATAGTTTCAATGGAGTTGGGAGCTGTAAAAATAAATGAGCCTGCACTAGCTTAAATCATTTAATTACTACAGCTGCTTTATCTGTGTCTTTTAATTGATCTGTGTCATGTAATTCATTTTAGTCTGCACTTTGATATTGTTATGTTTAATAATTCATGTTAAGAAATAAACAGACTGGGGTAATTTAATAATCAATCGATAAAGTAATTTGCCATTGAATTATAAAATTGTCCCAGGTAATTTTAGGAATTTGCACAGAGTTTTATAGGGTTATTTGTTCCCGGGTAATTTACAAAACCTTACAACAAAGTAAATCAAAAATGGAAACAAGAGCGCCATCTATTTCCATCTATTTTTCTGTAATTTTCTTGCTGACTATATATGTTATGCTACCCGAATGCTACTACGCCCGCTGATCTTTAAGACTCAGCCCACTGGCGTCAATGATTGACTTATTTGTCATTGATTGACGAGTCACTTTTCATTTGTTGAATAGTTGCACTCGCCACACGGGTCTACTACCACACATGGATTGAATGGTAATTTACAAACCCTTACAATAAAGTAAATTGAAAATTTAAACAAGAGGGCCATCAATTTTTCTGGAATTTTTCTGCCGACTATATGTATTATACTACCCAAATGCTACTACGCCCGCTGATCTTTAGAGAATCAGCCCACTGGCGTCAATGATTGACTTATTTGTCATAGATTGACGAGGCACTTTTCATTTGTTGGATAGTTGCACTCGCCACACGGGTCTACTACTACACCTCGGTTGAATAGTAATGCCTTTGTTAAGTTTTGTTTTGCTATCGGAGCTTTATCAGCATATTGTTTTGTATCTATACCTTTTAAGCCATATGTATTTATAGATTGTATTAATGCTCATTATTTATCATTGTTTTGGTGTAATATTAATCAAGATTACTAGTTCACCAGGTTTTTTTCTGGGGGTTTGCAAGCCTTTTTAAAGGAGTTCCTCCGTGAAGTTTGTCCGACTGCGTCAGCGTCGGTTTTTCAAAAAAAAAAAAAAAAAAGTAGTAGTAGTAGTAGTAGTAGTAGTAGTAGTAGTAGTAGCGGCTGCGGCAGCAGCAGTAGTAGCAGCAGCAGCAGCAGTGGTAGCAGTAGTAGTAGTAGTAGTAGTAGTAGTAGTAGTAGTAGTAGTAGTAGTAGTAGTAGTAGTAGTAGTAGTAGTAGTGGTAATAGTAGTAGTAGTAGTAGTAGTAGTAGTAGTAGTAGTAGTAGTAGTAGTAGTAGTAGTAGTAGTAGTAGTAGTAGTAGTAGTAGTAGTAGTAGTAGTAGTAGTAGTAGTAGTAGTAGTAGTAGTAGTAGTAGTAGTAGTAGTAGTAGTAGTAGTAGTAGTAGTAGTAGTAGTAGTAGTAGTAGTAGTAGTAGTAGTAGTAGTAGTAGTAGTAGTAGTAGTAGTAGTAGTAGTAGTAGTAGCAGCAGCAGCAACAGTAGTAGTAGTAGCAGTAGTAGTAGTAGTAGTAGTAGTAGTAGTAGTAGTGGTGGTAGTAGTGGTAGTAGTAGTAGTAGTAGTAGTAGTAGTAGTAGTAGTAGTAGGAGTAGTAGTAGTAGTAGTAGCTGCGGCGGCAGCAGCAGTAGTAGCAGCAGCAGCAGCAGCAGCAGCAGCAGCAGCAGCAGCAGCAGCAGCAGTGGTAGTTGTAGTAGTAGTAGTAGTAGCAGTAGCAGTAGCAGCAGCAGCAGCAGCAGCAGCAGTAGTAGTAGTAGTAGTAGTTGTTGTTGTTGCTGCTGCTGCTGTTGTTGCTGTTGTTGTTGTTGTTGTTGTTGTTGTTTTTGTTGTACCTTAATTATTAATGCCAACATCCCTGCCAACATCACTATTAATTGAAATGCATCGGCCCAAATCACAGCCTTGATTCCCCCCTATAAGGAAAATAGCAGCAGAATTGATGAATACATTAATCAGTCAGTTGGTCTGTCAGTTAGTTTTTCAGTAGGTCAGTCAGTCTGTCTGTCAGTCTGTCACTCAGCTGTTGGGTCCATCGATCAGTTGTCTTGTCCTTCGGTCGGTCGGTCTGTCGGTCGATCAGTGGATCAGTCGGTCGGTCAGCTGGTCGATCAGTTAGTCTGTGGGTCAGTTGGTCAGTCTGCTAGTCAGTTGGTCAGTCGGCCGGTCGGCCGCTCACTCGGCAATTCGCTCGCTCGGTAAGACTGCTGGTTGGGAAGTCCGTCTGTCATTGATCAATCTTTTGATAGTGGTTTCTAACCAGCAATTGGTTCCCCTATTTTGTATGATTGTTGAGGAGTTTACTTAGCTCTACTTATTGCTTTATATCTCTTGATTGGTGTATTTTGTTGAAGATATCTCAAGGGACATAACTGTATTTTACGGGCTGACCACGTAATGTCCATAGCTCAAATATACATTGCCTAAAGAAATATATCCACCAATCTATCCATCATTCTCTCACATGTGGAGCAAGATGCGAGGCATACGTATAGCTTTTCTGGTAACGACGGCGTCAGCTTCAAGACTGTTAGGCTTTTGTGTTTTCTGCTTATATTTAGGATTGGTTAGCCCTAAAAAAAGAAAACTTTGGTAATGGTTGCATATATCCGGAGGACAAAAGATGATGATAGGAACCTCACAAGGTCTAATATCACGGTCATTGCGACCTGTTTACAAATCTTTTTCATCAAAGGTTTTCAGCGTATATTTCAGAAATGACTAAGCAAAGATGATGGTAGTAAAAGGTCAAGGTCATTGAAACCTCTTTATAAAACTATTTTTAGCGTTAAATTTGTGTCTAAGCAAAAGTATTCAGCTTATATTTCAGGAAATCTAATTGAACAATACTCAGGTACCTGGGTGCTTATACCACGAGGATGCACGATTATGCTAGTAAAGTTACCAGCCAAAGGATCGAGGTCAATGTGACAGTGGGCCAAACAATCTCTCATCTGATGCTTCAGGATTGGTTGTTCCTCCGGGAATTATCCATGGCTACATACTTCTCTATGATGTTAAGAATTCTAGTGATGCCAGGAACCGAGATATATGCCATTATTACCTTGGTACAAAACTCTGATTTATCAATGTTACGTTTTTGTGTTTAGAAAACCTCTCAGTTTACATTTCAAAATTGTTTTACCCTATTAGAACTAAACTGCTTAAGCTATTATGAATAGGTACAATGACATTGAGGTCACAAGATGAAATGTCTAGTTTATTTTGACATTGATACAAAACTCGTTATGTTTCTGCGTTTAGCAAACCTTCTCAGCTTATATTTCAGGATTGGTTAACCTTATTAAAACTAGCCTTGAATATACGGTTGGCTACACTATTAGGAATCAGATGCATGATGACATTGACGTTAATAGGTTAAAGGTCAAGTTAATTGACATCTAATGCTTATCGGCAAGGAGAAGGACAGTCGATACATTTAATTCCGTTTCTTATTGTTAAATGCAAAAGGTATCAGTATGTTAACAAACTTTTTGGCTGCGAGCTCTGGTAACAATGGGCCCTTCCATTTTAAAGTATGCCCCGCCCATCTCTCGCTAAGCTCCACCCACACCTCGCTCATTTTGGGATCGATCGATCTCTGACGTCCATGACTATCCATTTCCAGAATACTATACAGGTAAGCTATCGAATATTTTGGAACCAATGTGACTGGGCGATGTTGCTGCTTATGGTAGCAACAGCGTCCAGTCATATTAGTTTCAAAATATTAAACAGCATCGTAGAGACATACAATTTGTACAACGTATCGGACTATTAAGAGTTAAACACGGGCCATTTATGACGTAATGACTATGATGCTATCATACACGCCACGTGCCCACTTAGTTAATTATGACGGCATATGACGTGAGATAATAGATGGATACTCTGGAAAGGTGAATTCCCTGATAATGTGGTTTCCTACTGGGGCCAGTACCTCACTGATTCACTCGCATCCGGGTCTACCAATGCTAGATTGCAAGAATCCGATCTGTCACTCAAGTACCTAATGTCATAATCAATTACGTCACTAGATAGCAGAGGTCACAATCATAATTGCGTATAGCTCTGTCACGAAGATCGTAAAGTCCATCACTAGGGTACGAATTAATTGTCTCGATGAACTTATAATTTAATAAAAATTTATGTTGAATAATTTGAAACCAGTTTGACTGCGAGTATCAGCCCCCAGTTAAAATACTTTCCACATATTCAAACGCTTACCTGTATATAGTACTCTTTGGATGTTGTTTCTGGGAATTCATATTTCAAATCGAATCGAATATTCGTACAAATTGGCTTGAGCTTAGGTAGAAATGGGCGGGGCATACCTAAAAATGGATCCATAAATGATGATGATGATGATGATGATGATGATGGTGGTGATGATGAGATGATGATGATGATGATGATGATGGTGGTGGTGGTGATGATGATGATGATGATGGTGGTGGTGGTGGTGGTAGTGGTAGTGGTGGTGGTGGTGGTGGTGGTGGTGATGATGGTGATTATGGTGGTAATGATGATGATGATGATGGTGTTGATGATAATGATGATGATGATGATGATGATGATGCTGATGATGGTGGCGGTGGTGGTGGTGGTGGTGGTGGTGATGATGGTGGTGATGATGATGATGCTGATGATGATGATGATGATGATGATGGTGGTGGTGGCGATGACGATGATGATGATGTCGACGACGACGACGACGACGACGACGACGACGACGACATCGCTGATGACCACGACGACGACGGTGGCGGCGACGACAACGACGACGGTGGCGGCGATGACAACGACGACGACGACGACGAAACCGATGATGATGATGATGATGATGATGATGATGATGATGATGATGATGATGATGATCTTACGACTGTTGTATAAAATATGGCTGCCAATGCCACAACAAATACAGAGTTCCAAACGGGAAAGTCAGTGACTGCTTCAAGAGCTGTTGCAGGTCCATAAAGTACTACGCCCATATACCAACACTAGGATAAAAATAGATAAAGATTAATCTTATAATTACAACTTGATTCAGACGATGTCTACACCTCCAGTATCTTAATGACATCTAAAACTAACCAGTTCTGTTTGTACACGCGCATGATTGTGCATACACGCGCAAGCATGTGTATGCATACATACGCGTACATATTGATGTATCGAGGTCAATCATATAATGTCATAATCAATTACGGGACATGTAGGCTGAGGTCATAATCAATTACGTCATGCATGACTCGATTAAACGATTAATAGTCCGCCAGGTTGTACGAATTGTATGTCTTTACTATTTAATAAACATGCCATAGGCAGCAACAGCACCCAGTCAAATTAGTTTCAAGATATTCAACAACATAAATGTATAGTTTTTTGAAAATTGAGATTCATGGAGCGCAGGGATTGATTGAAAAGGGCAAAGCGTGGTTGGAGCTTAGCTAAAGATGGGCGGGGCATAGGTAAACTGGAGCCCGCCATTAGAGGAACGCATTTCTAGTTATATCGTGTCAATTTCTAGGTAGGTTCCACCAAATTTCATACGTGCTGGAGTCGATCTGAACTTTAAAACCTGGATGTCCACGATCTAACTTGCAGCGTGACTGCGCAAGTAAGCAGTTGAATATTCTGAGAGCCAATTTGACTGGGGATATTGCTCCCTATAGCACCAGTAGCTCTCTGTAAAATTAGTTTCAGAATATTCAACAGAATGTTTATAAAACTGTAGGGCATAGCTCCATCAAAGTCATAGGCCTGCAATTCATACACATTCGTGGCAGACATTTCGTCTTTCGTGACAAAGCTACATCATTTTAATTGCCCCATCAGCTAATATGTGACGTATTTGATTATAACGTCCAATACTTGAGTGTGAGCCCTGGTTAATTTATTAGCGATACATCATCATCATCATCATCATCATCATCATCATCCAGGAGGGGGTGCCGGTGATAACCCCCACCGTCACTCCACCACCACTACTACCACCACCACCACCACCACCACCACTCGTGAAGATCTTGAAATCGAGATGTTCTCCGATGGCATCTCCTGCTGTCCAGAGATAAATAAGGGCCATGAGTTGCCTCCTAAAGTATTCTATTTTAGCCATCTAAATTTATTTTTCGTGCGCTCAATTTCATAGCCGGTCAAGTCTTGCACGGATCAACAAGTTGAGTTAACAACGAATTAAGTTAAATCCTGGAAATATAATGATTTAACAGCCAACTGATCGTCCATATTTACCTCTGCAAATGCAGGGGTGTCATCTGAGAACATCTAGAATAGATAATATTAAACTGCAATTCAGTCATGAGCCCACATAGCTATTTTGTTTGTATAAAGAGAAACTACCATAAAACATATTATTCCCACAAATTCTTTCTTGATTGAAATGGACCTTTCCATTTTTATCTATGCCCCGCCCATCACTAGCTAAGCTCCACCCACACCTTGCCGTGTTGGGATTGATCGATCCCCGAATGCCCTAACTTTCAATTTCCTGAAGGGTATACAGGGAAGCTGTTGGATATTTTGTAACTAATTTGACCGGGTGCTGTTGCTGCCTATGGCAGCAACATCGCCCAGTCAAATTAGTCTCAACATATTCAACAGCATATTTATTAAATAGTAAAGGCATACAATTTGTACAACAACGCATAAACCGTCTTCAAATATGCGTTCGTGACGTACTTATCGACGTCATTCATGACGTCATTCATTATGATGTCATTCTACACATCACATTGTTGATTATGACGTCATATGATGGGTGTATACTCTGGGAAGGTAAATTATGTGGTTGGTTAAGATCTAGGGCCTTGGGTGAGTTGTGGTGGCAAATGCTTCTGCTGTCCCTATTATATTCAGCTACTGTCATTCCTGGTGTTTCAGACACGCAAACAAAACACACAGACACACGCATGCACGCACGTACAGCGATGATTAACATGAATACATGATCCGAAGTAATCTATTATGAGAAATGAATGACCACAATATAAACATCCTGTGACATACATCATATGTTAACTAACATCAAATCTAACATGACCTAAGTCCGTCACCAAAGTCGAAACGTACATCACGAGGTAAATGTATGAATTGTAAGTATTTGTGAATTAAAAATTTTATCAACAGTTTGTTGAATATTTTGAAATTAATTTGACTGGTATCTGTTGCTGCATAATGAGCAACAGCTCACAGTCACATTAGTTCCAAAATATACAATAGGCAATATCTGTATAGTTACCTTAAAATGGTGTTCTACGAATTCAAGTTACAATTGATTCCAAAATGCTCATAAATTGGGCGGAACTTAGCTAGAAATGGGCGGGGCATAGCTAGAAATGGATAGCTCAATTATGCAAAAACAGCATCGAAATAACCATAATAATAATAATTATTATTATTATTATACACGATTTTCATTAACGAGTTTACGGTTTCTTTCGGTTACCTTTGGTTACCTTCGGTTACCCCAAA
>CM067360.1:40084237-40172747 GCA_034401795.1 Chaetoderma sp. LZ-2023a | reverse complement strand
GCATGACACGTGTGTTTTGTTGAATAGTTGCACTCGCCACACGGGTCTACTACCACACATGGATTGAATGGTAATTTACAAAACCTTACAATAAAGTAAATTGAAAATGTAAACAAGAGTGCCATCAATTTTTCTGAAATTTTTCTGCCGACTATATGTATTATACTACCCAAATGCTACTACGGCCGCTGATCTTTAGAGAATCAGCCCACTGGCGTCAATGATTGACTTATTTGTCATAGATTGACGAGGCACTTTTCATTTGTTGGATAGTTGCACTCGCCACACGGGTCTACTACTACACCTGGCTTGAATAGTAATGCCTTTGTTAAGTTTTGTTTTGCTATCGGAGCTTTATCAGCCTATTGTTTTGTATCTATACTTTTTAGGCCATATGTATTTATAGATTGTATTAATGCTCATTATTTATCATTGTTTTGGTGTAATATTAATCAAGATTGCTAGTTCACCAGGTTTTTTTCTGGGGGTTTGCAAGCCTTTTAAAGGAGTTCCTCCGTGAAGTTTGTCCGACTGCGTCAGCGTCGGTTTTTCAAAAAAAAAAAAAAAAAAAAGTAGTAGTAGTAGTAGTAGTAGTAGTAGTAGTAGTAGTAGTAGTAGTAGTAGTAGTAGTAGTAGCAGCAGCAGCAGCAGCAGTAGTAGTAGTAGTAGTAGTAGTAGTAGTAGTAGTAGTAGTAGCAGTAGTAGTAGTAGTAGTAGTAGTAGTAGTAGTAGTAGTAGTAATAGTGGTAGTAGTAGTAGTAGTAGTAGTAGTCGAAGTGAACGCACGCGTTTATTTAGCTCTGCAATTGCTGCCCGAATTTGCTAGTTTCTAGCGCGATTTTGTAGATAAATTTTATACATATATTTCGTATTAGTATTTCCTTTCAAACTTTATATTTAATTTGTAAATTCTTGTCTTGGTTGGAGCGCATTTTGTGTCTCCATTTTCTCAAGGCATTCCTCTTAGCTGGTGGTTTCCGCCATTTAATAGAGCTCCTCTTACTGTGGTCAATGCAATACATTTCTCGCTGCGCCAGTCTGCTATTTCTATAGTTCGTAGGCTAGCGCATTATATTTGGCAAGATCGCTTGAGTGAGTGGATTTAATTCCTTTGTCATTTGTAAGCACAAGCCTAGTTCTTTAACTATATAAATCCTTATAGTCAGTTGGCTGTCCCCGGTCAACTCGAACAGACTAACAAATATATGACTTGACTATTTAATCATATATTTGTTAGCATACTTTAATCGGCTAGGTGTTAGTGAACCACTTAGAAAGTGGTTCAAACTAACAAGTATACGACTGTACTCTCTATTCGTATACTTGTTGGTAGACGTCAGGGTTTCAAAAGGGGACACTATTTATTTAGTGTTTAGCTCTTTCCCCGACGTCTTGGTGTTATATATTTGTATTATATATTGTAGTAGTATGGGGTACTGCTTTTTATAAAACACCATGGCCACCTCATATAAGCGTACCCTGAGTCTTAAAATCACGACAAAGGGGTGGGGTGTTTCGGCAATTGAGGTGTATCATGGGTTGAAGGATGTAGTTGGGGCAGGGCCACGGGTCCTTCAAGGTCTTGTTAATGTTTCCAAATCTGTATGGAATGTCACCGTAGTTAATGAAAGTGTGAAGGAAAAGTTGCTTGACGAGGTCCTTGTCGTGAAGGGTGAGGTGTGTAATGTGGAGGAAATAGATTCTGATCGTCTATTAGTCAAGATGAAGGTTCCATTAGAGATCCCAGATGAACGGGTTATCATTGAATTGACCAAGTATGGCAAAGTGGACAAAGTAGAACACGAGACCTATCCATTTGATCGAACCTTAGAAAATGGCATCAGAAGAATTTGGTTTGAAAAGGTAGAACAACCTCTCCCAAGCAAGGTCACCATAGATGGTCGATTTATCTTGCCATTATGGTACAGGGGGCAAATCAAGGAGTGTAGAATCTGCTTAAGCACAGAACATCTTGCAACAGATTGCCCTAACAAAAACAAATGTCTAGTTTGTGGATCATCTGATCATTTTAAGTGGCGATGCCCGCAGAACAAATATGTCAAAAAGGGTGCTGATAAAAGTGCAGAGCAAGTTGTCTCTAAAGAGAATGTCATAGAACCGGTAGCTTCTGAGATTGTAGCTGAAATCCATACTAATGGGAAGCACGTTGCTAAGGAAAATGTCATCGAACCAGTAGTTGCTGAGATTGTAGCTAAAGTCCATGTTAATGAGAAGCATGGGGAAAAAACTAAGAATCCAATCGCTGTAGTTGCAGGCGATGAAATAGAGGTTCTAGATGAGGGGCTAAGTCTTACTCCAGTAACAAGTCAATCCAAGTTTGATGAGAGAGAGGCTAGTTCCACACAAGTTGAAGATGATGATAAATACCCTCTGGAAGAGAGTTTTAATTTAGGACAAGTAAAATTCAGGTCGCAAGATACTGAAACTAACTTTGATTTTCCACTGAGTACACTCAATCTAGATGATTTAAATAATATAGAGAAAGTAATTGGTGTCTCGGATCGATTGAGTGGAACAAAGCGACAGAAAGATGGAGAGAGTTCTGAATCAGAAATAGAGGAAAGTGATATAGAAGACGATAATATGTCAGTCGCTGAATCTGATATATCCATTCAAACACAGAGTTCTAAATCACCTGATGAAATGGTCATGTACAGGTCAGAGGCAGGAGAGGTGTTAGTTCCATATGTGACAGCAAATGGTGTTAAATATAGGCATCTGCGTCATGATTCAGATATATTAAAATATAAGCATTTGGAAAAAGTTGAGCTAAGTAATGAAGCGTTTGTGAGTAAAATAGGTAAATGGTCTAAGAGAGGGTCGAAAAAAACAAAATCTAGTTAGCTTAATAATGGCGGTTTTACACAGCATTTTATTACCTTTTATGCTAATTTGCACACTCAATTGTAGAGGCTTAAATAGTGACATAAAGCAACGTCACTTACTAGAGACTCTTAAAAATGAGCAGATTGACATTGCTTTGATACAGGAAACAAAAATTCAGAAGTCAGAATTATACGATAATTTAGAAAAGATTTCTGGATCCAGAATATTTTATTCGTTATCTCAAGATAATAGTGCAGGCGTAGCAATTGTTATACTCCCTCGATGTTCAGCCTATGTAAATATTATCTCTTCAGTATCAGGTGCAAATGGTCGCTGGGTGAGAGTCACTCTAGATATACAACAAACACGTATCACGTTGCTGTGTATATATGCACCTACATCTCATCAACTACGTCGTAATTTTTTTAAGGAGATGTCTAAAACAGCACTAGATAACATCACTGAAAACTTAGTAATGGGTGGTGACTTTAATTGTGTCTTAGACAAAGAAAATGACAGGAATGCAACTTCAACTTATACTGATACATCACATAGACTCTTAAAAGAAATATGTGATAATGAAAATTTAGTGGACACCTATAGAATATCAAAACCTCATGGTAAAGATCTTACATGTTTTTCGGTAGATGGTAAAGTTGGTTCAAGGATCGACAGAATTTATGTGAATAGTTTGTTAACAGGGTACTGGAGAGATGTTAATATTAAGCCAGTTGCATTCTCCGATCATAACATGGTTTGTGTAACCTTTGCCAATGCTGACTGGGTAACAAAAGGGGTCGGGTTTTGGAAATTAAACACAACACTGTTGGGAGAAGAATTTTATAAGAATAATATAGAGAGTTGTTGGCAACATTGGATTAATAGGAAAGCATCATATAAGAGCACATTGCAATGGTGGGAGGATGTTAAACTGGATTTAAAGTATGTTTCCCGAAAGTATGCTATTAGAAAAGCACAGGAAATACGCAAACGCAAGAAAACACTTCATCGATCACTGATGAAAATTAATGCTAAAGTAAATAATGGTGAAGAGAATTATTATGAATTACTGGTTAAAATTAAAAGTAAAATAAGAGATATAGAACAATATGAGTTTGAGGGTGCAAAAATTAGAGCAAGAGCCCAGATGCATGCAGAAGGGGAAAAGCCAACCCGATATTTTTGCGCATTAGAAAAAGCACGGGCAATAGATAAGGTGATGTGCTCATTAAACATGCCGGATGGTTCAACCGTCTTTACCAACAATGAAATGAGTACTATTGTATGCAATTACTATGAGTCATTGTACAAGTCAGGGGGAATTGATGAAGATGCAAAATTGGATTTGTTAGCAAATATAGACAAAAAGGTGTCAGACACAGGCAGTGAATTTTGTGATCAACCCTTAACACTAGAAGATTTAACTAAATCCCTTAAAGGTATGAAACTAGAAAAATCACCGGGGTGTGATGGCCTTCCAGTTGAATTTTACCAAACGTTTTGGCACCTTGTAGGTCCAATAATGGAAGAATTAGGCACTGAAATTTTTGAGAAAGGCCATTTACCACCAACTATGGCTAGGGCATACGTAAGGCTAATATATAAAGGAAATGACAGACGTCTAATTCAGAACTACAGACCAATTTCTCTACTATGTGTAGACTACAAAATAATATCCAGAGCACTAACATTGAAACTAGGTAGTGTTTTAGGAGAAATCATTGGAACAGAGCAGACATGTGCTGTACCCAGGAGGACAATTCTAACCAATACCATGGTAATAAGAGACCTTATACAATTGGTTGAGAAGGATAGCATCCCTTCAGCTGTGATTGCCTTGGACAATGAAAAGGCATTTGACCGTGTGGAATGGGATTTTCTTTTTAATTCTTTGCAATCGTTTGGGTTAGGCTCAAACTTTATTAAATGGGTAAAGATTTTATATACGGATATCAAGAGTAGCTATTTAGTGAACAATCAATTATCCAGAGAAATTGTCTTAGAACGTGGGGTTAGACAGGGGTGTTCCCTATCGCCATTATTATTTGTTATTGTGATGGAATCACTTGGCATAGCATTGAGGCAAAATAATAACTTTCAAGGCATATGTATTCGGGGCATAGAAAGACCACTTAAGCTGTCACAATATGCTGATGACACAACTGTGTTTACCAGTTCAAACAATGATTTTGCAATTTTAAACCACGTACTAGAAAAGTTCCAAAATGCATCTGGTTTGAAAATCAATAAAGGAAAATCCAAAGGATTATTTCTGGGGCCATGGAAAGAGCGGAATGACCAGCCACTTGAAATCAATTGGTCTAATGATACCATTAAGATTTTAGGCATCTATTTTGGCAGGAAACCGAATACAATACAAAATTGGAATGAACGAGTATCTAAGCTTAAGAGAATATTAGCAAATTGGAAGCGTCGTCGTCTTTCAATCTTTGGTAGAGTGTTTGTTGTCAACAACTTGGCATTATCTGGGCTATGGTATACAGCATCTGTTGTACACATGCCAAAACATGTAGAAAAGGAGGTTAATGAGTTGATATTGTCATTCATATGGGAAGAAAAGAATCATTTAGTTTCCCATCGTGTTCTCAATAATGCTAAGTTAGAAGGAGGACTTGATTTAATTGATATTAAAGTGAAATGTGTTTCTTTAAGGTTAAAATTTTTGGATGATCTTATTACATCAGATGAGACGTGGGCATGTGTTTCACGAGCTCTCATGGAGAGAATTGTAGAACCATTTCTGGCGGAGCATGTTTTTACCTCAAAGAAGCCACCTCCGAATAGCCAAATGATACCAGATGTGTTTAAAGATCAAGTTAAGGAGTTAGAAATATTTGACAGATACATGCCTCCACCTACGTGCTGGAAGGAAGTACTAGAACAGCAATTGTGGGGCAATAGTAATATATGTTATAACAATGCAGTACTTTATCTACCGTCCTTTGCAAAATATGGCATTCAACATTTATCGGATATGATACACCCTCAAACACGTAGATGGATTTCAATGCAAGACGTAGCTAGAAAAACACATATGAGGCATATAGATGTCCAGCGGTTGCTAAATAAAATAAAACATGCTGTACCAATTGAATGGTTTCGTCTACCAAATGTAAATAATAATAGTTTGACTCCACAACCCGCATTAGTTCTTGATGATGAGATGTTAAAATACAAGATGAGATCCAAGGAATGGTACCATATTATGAGACGAAAACAAGTAACACCTCCCATAGCAATTAGGAGATGGGATGAATCAAGCTATAAACCATCCAGTTGGAAAAATGTATGGAAAATCTTACATTCTCCATCCATACCAAATATGGCTCGTGATTTATTGTGGCGATTACTACATCGACGGCTATGGGTGGGACACTTGACATACAAGTGTAATATTACGACTTCTGATAGGTGTTACTTATGTCAAACAGACGAGGAAACAATCGAGCATTTATTTGCGGAATGTCCAATATCGTCACAATTTTGGGACTATATCAGCCAAATCTTGGCAAAATTTGGAGCGAAGCCCATTGTTCTAGACACGCATGTAGTCTTGTTTAGAGAGTTTGGATCAAGCGGTGTAAATATCATAAAGTCTGAAAGGACTATTTTAATAACAATACTAACCATAGGTGTTTGGGCCATTTGGAAACATCGGTGTGCACAGACGAAAAATCCATCTATGGGCAATCACAATAGAGCAATAAAGGCAATATTTCGTTCATTGCTGCTGAATCATATTCCTTGCGAATATTTTAGATTAAAGCAGCATGGTAAAGAAAAAGTATTCAAGGACATATGGTGCAAAACAAACATAGTTTCAATGGAGTTGGGAGCTGTAAAAATAAATGAGCCTGCACTAGCTTAAATCATTTAATTACTACAGCTGCTTTATCTGTGTCTTTTAATTGATCTGTGTCATGTAATTCATTTTAGTCTGCACTTTGATATTGTTATGTTTAATAATTCATGTTAAGAAATAAACAGACTGGGGTAATTTAATAATCAATCGATAAAGTAATTTGCCATTGAATTATAAAATTGTCCCAGGTAATTTTAGGAATTTGCACAGAGTTTTATAGGGTTATTTGTTCCCGGGTAATTTACAAAACCTTACAACAAAGTAAATCAAAAATGGAAACAAGAGCGCCATCTATTTCCATCTATTTTTCTGTAATTTTCTTGCTGACTATATATGTTATGCTACCCGAATGCTACTACGCCCGCTGATCTTTAAGACTCAGCCCACTGGCGTCAATGATTGACTTATTTGTCATTGATTGACGAGTCACTTTTCATTTGTTGAATAGTTGCACTCGCCACACGGGTCTACTACCACACATGGATTGAATGGTAATTTACAAACCCTTACAATAAAGTAAATTGAAAATTTAAACAAGAGGGCCATCAATTTTTCTGGAATTTTTCTGCCGACTATATGTATTATACTACCCAAATGCTACTACGCCCGCTGATCTTTAGAGAATCAGCCCACTGGCGTCAATGATTGACTTATTTGTCATAGATTGACGAGGCACTTTTCATTTGTTGGATAGTTGCACTCGCCACACGGGTCTACTACTACACCTCGGTTGAATAGTAATGCCTTTGTTAAGTTTTGTTTTGCTATCGGAGCTTTATCAGCATATTGTTTTGTATCTATACCTTTTAAGCCATATGTATTTATAGATTGTATTAATGCTCATTATTTATCATTGTTTTGGTGTAATATTAATCAAGATTACTAGTTCACCAGGTTTTTTTCTGGGGGTTTGCAAGCCTTTTTAAAGGAGTTCCTCCGTGAAGTTTGTCCGACTGCGTCAGCGTCGGTTTTTCAAAAAAAAAAAAAAAAAAGTAGTAGTAGTAGTAGTAGTAGTAGTAGTAGTAGTAGTAGTGGTAGTGGTAGTGGTAGTGGTAGTGGTAGTAGTAGTAGTAGTAGTAGTAGTAGTAGTAGCAGTAGTAGTAGTAGCAGTAGTAGGTAGTAGCAGCAGCAGCAGCAGTAGCAGTAGCAGCAGCAGTAGCAGTAGTAGTAGGTGATTTAAACTCTGCTGGAAAATGTCTGGAAAATAGAAGATCCCTGCCGTAAAAATAGACCAATCAAAATTCTCATTATAGCGCTTGAAGTTCATCACAATAGGAGCATTCCACCCACGTTTCATTGAAATCGGGCCATTGATTAAAGACGAGTAGCGTTTAAAAGGATTTCTGCAAAATCCAAGATGGCCACCAGAAAATTGACAATCAAAATTCTGCATACACGTTCTGAAGCCTAGTCCCATAGGGTCCTTTCAAGTTGAAATCCACCAAGCCGTTAATGAATAGCGTTTTGATAATTTCTGGCAAATTAAGTTGAAATCCGACAAGTGGTTAATGACACGCAGCCATTTTGAACATTTCTGCTAAATGTTTCATAAAATCTAAGATTTTCACCCAAAGATTTATCGATCAAAATTCTGAATAGACGTTCTGGAGTCTATCATGATAGGGCCCCTCTATTCAAATTTGGTTGAAATATGTCAAACGGCTAAGGAGGGGTAGCATTTTGATCATTTCAGGTAGATTTTAAAATGAAATCTAAGATTTTCACTCAAAAAATTGATCAATCAAAATTTTGAATAGTTGCTCTAGACCCTACCACCATAGAATGCAGCTGGACAAATTTGGTTGAAATATGTGAAGCAGCTAAGTTTGAGTAGCATTTTGACCATTTCTGCTAGGTTTTTAAATAAAATTCTCAAGATTTTCAGCCAGCCAAATTTTGTTGAAATCGGTCAAATCGTTAAGGAGAAGAAGCGATTTGATGGACGGATGGACAGACAGACAACAGCCACCGGACGGCCACCATGGCATAAGCGCACTTGATGAGCTAATAATAACGTATATGGCATCTAATTTAGGTGTTATTATAACAATGATATGCAATGCGTATTTTACCAATGGTGGCGCATCTTTGAATTTCATGGATTGTAGCCTCTACATACCGGAGATTAGATTTATCTGACCAACGTACCTCTCTGTTCTGTCCCACCTCCTGCAATAAATATAGTCCAGCTGTTAAGGGACAAAAATAGTCGAATCGTTCACATTTTTCTACAAGTATGGCATCTCATTCACAAGTATTTTAATGTGTTGTCTTTCATCTAAGATTACGACCCACCTTGAAAAGTCATGGGATAACGGCACTTATTTTGAATTTTAAAATGGCCTCCCATAAAAGTATAATATAATGCAATTTCGTTTTGTCTATATATAACGTTATAGGAATAATAGCAGTCGATTCTGAATACCATATTATTTCTGATCCTGTTATAAGATTAAGGAATTATGTACTGCATTTAGGATCCTTTATCTTTAAATTCCTTGGTCTGTCTGTTTGATTGCATATCCACATGGATGCCATCAACAGCATTTTATTATTTGTTTATATCCTAACGAATTGACACCATGAAGCAACTGCTATTCACATTAACACATTATTTACAAAAGAATGATTGAGGTGGTCAAAGTTCAATTACCAGAGTTATTGCCCTTGGACCTTTAAGCATTCGTACCAACAGTGAATGATAGAAGTATAGTATCAAATTTCGTCATATTTAGAAACATTGCCATCTAACTTTGTGTGTTGACGTTTCTTGTCCTGTGTTATAAACCAAATAAGAATTAGGTCACTATAACCTAATTCCCGAAAAACATAGGCTAAACCTGTTTACTCAATTTGCCCAAATGTAAAATCTATGTCCAGCATTTTTTCTTGCATTTTGAACAATTGCGTTGTCTAATACCAACATATGCTAGCTTTTCAAAACAGCGCACCGCTTAGATGCAAATTACGTGCATACAATCTACTTTCGGATAATAATGATAAAATCAACTTTCTTGGATTGACACGCCATACATGTATTAATGCTTTCCACTGCATGTGAATGATAAAGAACCATCACACTTTCTTTTGATGTTTTGTAAAAGGTGATATGACTTTCAGCCAGAAATATCAGTTTCGAAAGCAGACACCCTTACAATAACACAATTCTGTTCACTTG
The DNA here is from genome assembly GCA_034401795.1 of Chaetoderma sp. LZ-2023a. Classification (NCBI taxonomy): domain Eukaryota; kingdom Metazoa; phylum Mollusca; class Caudofoveata; order Chaetodermatida; family Chaetodermatidae; genus Chaetoderma; species Chaetoderma sp. LZ-2023a. Next base: position 40,162,839 of record CM067360.1, on the reverse strand, counting down.
AGGTTAGTCGTAGGACATTCACATGGTTGTTTGCATTTTGTTTTGAATTTACAATGTATAAGTTCATGACAAACTTTCGCTGCTAGTGGAATTCAGCTTTCCAGAGTACCCACCCATCATATGACGTGATAATGAACTGCGCGACGTGTACAATGGCATCATAATGAATGACGTCATGAATGACGTCGATAAGTACGTCACGAACGCATATTTGAAGAGGGTTGTTGTACAAATTGTTTGCTTTTACTATTTAATAAATATGTTGTTGAATCTTTTGTAACTAATTTGACTGTGTGCTGTTGCTGCCATAGCAGCTTCCCTGTATAGTTTTCAGGAAATTGATAGCTAGGGCATTTGGGGATCGATCAATCCCAACACGGCGAGGTGTGGGTGGAGCTTAGCTAGTGATGGGCAGGGCATGGCTAAAAATGGAAAGGTCCATTGATGCCCAGAACGAGTCTCATTGTCCATTTTCAAAGGTCCATCCCGAATCACGTGGACTCAGCAACTGTGGATATGGTATAAGGCATTGTACACAACAGTACCATGCTTGGAATATTGCTCTTTTTGTGTTGAAACAGTACAATACTGCACTTGTTGACGGAATGTTCTCGAGATCTCTCCCACCACTTGTAAATAGTGCTATCCTTGCTTCATCGCATGTGCACACAGAGCAACTCTTGCTATACAGTCAAGCAACAAATCATTCAATTTGCTCCATAATTCTGCTTGTTAATATTTTCGTTCTATTAGACTGTGTCAGCATTGTATCTATTACAAGTTTCAGGGCATGTATTCCAAGCTTCCCAACCAGATTTTTTACGTCTGTTAGCAAAGATGGATGTGGTTTAACATCCTTTTAATGCGTGGAACAAAGGAAGCCCTTTATACTTCTCGGTACCTATGGATCCAGCAATGTAACGACAAGGTATGTGCGGACAGACTTTACCAACACCAAATGCAACATACAGTTCCATCAACCTAAGCAAATGAAAATACGCCACAGCTATGACAACTACGTATGTATCTACAGTGTGGATAATGACTAATGCATGACCAGTTTTAGACAGTTCGCCACATGCAGCAAAATTTGCGGTTGGCAAACTAGATTCTCCTCTTCAATTCGAGCACAAACACTATTTCACATTGATAGAGATATGCTCAACAATCGATCATATGAAATTCCAAGAGCAAGGTTATGGAGTTTATCGATAAGGTTTCTCTTTCGAGTTTGGATGTGAATAAGAAGACGCTTCAATAGGGAATCGTACTTCGCGATGTTTACTATGCCTTGCTGCTGATACGGGTGAAGCCTGTTTTAGTCTTTTTGTATGGTATTGAATATAATAAGTTCAGATAATGACAATACCATTTTACCCTTGCATTTATTAGCCACAATGCAACCTGCGTATCCTTGATGCTGTATAACTGTAACAGCTGGGCAGCTCCAAAGGCAGCTCTAGATAAACTCGACGCCTGCCACCGCAAACACCTACGCACCATCACTGGACACCGATGGCTAGACAGCATAATTTCCAACGATGCACTATAAAGATGTGTAATACATCGCCGCTGTCTGCAAAGGTCGCCCAGCAAAGATGGTCCATGTTTGGCCATGTGCTAAGGATGCCAGAAGAGACACCAGCACAGAGAGCCTTGGAATCAGCCCTACTCGGAGCCAGCAAATACAAAGCCAGGAGAGGACGCCATTGCATAAATCTGCTAAGCGTGCTACGACGTGACCTCAAGAAAGCAGGACTCGGTACACTCAAGTCAAGAATGGACCTGAGGAAGCTAAGGAGTTTGGCTGAGGACAAGACACAGTGGGCAAAAGTCAAGAAGGACTGATTGCGGCTGTAGGATTGTTTCTTCTACTACAGCCGCAGAATACAGTAATCATACATCATTTATTAGCCTCGGGTTGGTCTTTAACTCCCGGCCCATCAATGATCATCCCCATGAGAGCAAAACGACCTGCAAGTACCACATTTGGTTTATTGTTATTTTCCAAGGAGCCATCGCAATAATATATTCTGTATTAAATATTTCTCTACGTATAATTTGTGCAGCCCGCATTAAATACTTACTATCACTATCCGTGAAAGCATAGCATCGCCAATATTGTGCTTGAAACACCAAGAATTTCTTTCTACTACTGGTTTCTGCTCTTAGATCAGGTATCAGATGTAAAAGTCTTTCGCTCAGCATAGTACCATTCAGATGGCTCTGAATGTTCGGTTGTATTTGTTACAACCTCCAAATATACAATTTCAAGAGGTCAGATAATTTGAAAACATTTATTTCTTTGTTCAGCTTTGAATCCTCTATATAGGAAACAAGTTCAGCAATTACTATTCCTTCTACCGATACATTTGGGGTAACGGATTATGTATATCTTGTACTTGTCCTGCCTTGTAATAATAAGCACCACGACATGACAAATGGTAAAGAGTCTGATAACGTCGCAGCGGTTTGTAGCACATGTTCTCACCTTGTAATCATTGTTGAGCTTTTCGAAATGTTTCAATCTTTTCTTGGTGGAATTCTCCCCTTTCAGAAAGGAAACAAACATCATTTTTTTCACGATTTGGAACCTCTATATGCCCTTGTCTTTACCGAGCTAAGACTTTCATGTTCACCATCTACTTTAGATTTTGTTTCTTTTAGCTCGTTCTACTTTAGGTTTGCTACGCTTGCTGCAACATGCTTGGTGCCATTTTGCCCTGTTGATAATGTCGTTTGTTCAATACCATGCTTTTCATCCACACGTGACACGCTAATTTGCATTGGAATACAATCAAGTTCAGCAAACTCTAGTACATTTTCGGCTAATATTTTGTATCCCGCTACATTCATTAAATTGTCTTTTATCATTCAGATGATCAACAAGCTTCTCTTCAGCCACAGCGTAACAAAGAACACACCGAGTCCAGGCCATTGGTGCCGTGACACTTTGTTCAGAAAAAACCTAAGCTTCGACATAATGTCAGAGTACAACTAACATAATATAGCAAATCTATAAATAGGGAAGTTTTAGTTTAGTAAAAGAAAAGAACATATTCCATGATCCACACAATTGGATTAATGCGAATCAAATAAATTATTGTAATTTTATTTTAAGATTAAATTGTCAATAAAAGCGCATGCTCATTGAAAGAATATTGGTTAAACGGTCATAGATGTAACATTATCATTTTACATACTGTACACGCGTGACACTAAAATTCTAATCTCAACTATAGATTTTTTCTAAAGGTTCCGGGCGGAACATGTGTCTTTAAAACAAAACACCAAAAATTGTCATAATTTAAATAGAATTTAAGCACATTTATTTACTAATTTATTAAATTAAAAAATTAAATAATTATTTACATGTAATCTGTAATCTGTAAATACACTAAGCCATCTGACAATTTAATAATTAAAATTCAAGCAGAAATACAAAATTTAATATTATATGCAAATCTAGCTAAAATCATGACGATTTAATATGACTATTATTATGTTAGTTACTAAACAAATAACGTATTTCCGACATAGTTTATTGTCTGGTAAATACTGGTGATGACATTGAATAATTAGGTCAAGTTCTTAACTTTGACACGTACTTTAGGTCAGTTCCCATCGTAAATTTAGATGGGTCCTACTCGTTTTTGAAAGCTCTTTCATCAAAGTAGTTGTGTACAAAGTTTCTTAATTGTAGAAAAACGTGAACGATTTTGTCCCTTAACAGCTGGACTAATAATACTAAAGTCAGACTCATGTGTAAGTGTTGGCAGCCAGGTACTGCGTGTAGCATGTTTGGGTCACGACTGTCCACAACTCATCTAATATATAAATGGATATTATCTTATAATTTGATAATAACTAATGTAATTTCGGCGATATATTAATACATTTAATGCTGGATGTGTATTAGTAGTATAACATAGCAAATATAATAGAGGGATTCGATCTGTCATTCAAGTATCTGATGCAGTCAAATACGTCACATAATAGGTGACGTCACAATCAAAATTCAGTTACGAAGTGCATGGATTGTAGGTCTCTGATTGATTTACAATTTAAGTAACATGCTGTTGAATATGTTGCAAGTAATTTAACTAGGAGCCCCCAGTCAAACTAGTTCACGAGATTTAACAGCGTACCTGTATATTTACCTTGAAATTTAGATTCCGCGAATTCAGATCAAGTTCTGAATCGATTGCAACACGTATAAAAACGGGCGGGGCTTATCTAGGAATAGATGGGAATAGCTAGAACTTGGCGGGCATAGCTAGAGATGGGCCCCTTTAGTAGTCACCCACCTCAAACTGGATGTTAGACAACGAGATATGCAGCATGGTATGTTCAAAGTAGCCTATTTCTTTAGTCAATGTACCAATGGATGTTTACAAACATATCAGCTTTTCAGTAGTCTAATCTTGAAATTTCAAGCACACATTCTGTAGAATTTATCTCACACATCTACATATGCTGCAAATAATATATCTGCCAACGACAAACAAACATTATAGGGATCCATTTCTAGCTATTCCCACGCATTTCTAGCCATTCCCCGCCCATTTCTAGCTAAGCCCCGCCAACGTTTTGTCCGTGTTAGGATCGATTTGTATACTCTGAATCCCGAATTCATAATTTCAAGGTAGCTGTACAGGTAAGCTGCTGCATATTTTGAAAGTAATTGGACTGGGGCTGTTACCGCCTATGGCAGCAATAGCTCCTTGTCAAATTAGTTTCAAAATATTTAACGCAATGTTTGCTATGTTGCAAATCGATCAAATACATGCAATTCGTACACGTCTTGACGTGCTTTCTAATTTTCATTTTCATGGCGGTGTTAAACGTAATAATGACGGTCACATCAGCTGACCAGTGAGGTAATTGCTTATGATGTCAGTTACTTGAGTGACAGGTTGGACGCCCCCCCCCCCCTCCCCCACCAACACCCATCCCCAGTGGCATACTCGATCAATTTCCTCCTGGCATTTCCTCTGAACATCCGGGTATTCCATCATGTATAACAAGGCCCAGTTCAGAGTATTGGAGGATGTCTCAGTCCCGGCAAAGAAGAGACCATGAAGGTAGCAAACATGTCCTCCTCTAATGGAAACAGATAAAAACACGTTTATTTTGATTTGATTTACACTTTTACCTTAGAATACAATAGTCTGAATAAGTGGCAACATGGTAGCGAAAAGCAAACCTCATTTTTGCTCTGTGACGCTCATTAGATTTATAAGGAATGAAAATGTAATTCTGAAAAACTTAGCCATGCCAATTATCATGGCCGACCCTCATTGACATCAGCCAATGTGTAACAATTGCCATTCAGGAGTTGTAGAGGGGGCTGGCTCATATAAACTTCGAAGGGTACCTCTGCGCAGAGGCAAGCTGAGTAGCGACCCAAGAAATTCACGGAATCAATAAGTTCCGTGGTGCAATATAAAGACAGCATTGACGGTGATTTAACACAAGCACTCACATGGAATACAGCACTCTGAACTCAAACTGGGGATTCGAACCTCCCACCCGACACGTCAACTCGGGATCCACTCCAAACACCGTCCAAAGGATATTAAGGCACGATGCTTAACAGCTTTGATTCGACCCATCTTAGAGCCAGCATCCCCTTTCTGGTCATGGCATACCCAGAAAAACATTTCAAACCTGAGAGTATCCACCGTCACTGAGCACTCTTTACTCATGGGGCCATCAAAGACACGATAACATCTCAAACATTCTATCAGTTAGGATGGGATGGTTTACGGATAAGATCTCTGCACTCTTCTCTGGGAGGGAACACCCATCTGAGACCAACCTCAAACCCACTCTAAGCTGCCACAGCTTGGCATCGAATCCAGGTTACGACACTGTAGTTCAAATGTCTAGTACGACAAAGACTATTCAATATTTCCCACAGAACCATAGAAGCAGTACTCCCACCAAAACAAATTTGAAAATTAAATGCCTTTAGAAGCCATTTGCATTCACAAAAGAAAACGATGCTAAATAGCATTACTTTCTTAATATCTCAGACTCCTCCGCCTACAGCCTAAATAATAAGGTCAGAATAATGGAGGAATCCAGTTTTAGCTATCGTAAATGCTCTATTAAGCTCCCGGAACGTTTAGTTAATTTTCAGGGTCTTGAGGGGGCGCTTAATAGAGATGAGGCGTTTAATTGAGACGGGCGCTTGTTTAATTTTGGGTATCTTGAGGGTGTGTGGGGGTGTGCACTTAATAGAGAGGTGCACTTATTTAACTGTCGTTGGGATTCCTAGTTTACTGTAACAAGCTTTCGTATGTTAAAATCTAAATCAGACCAGTCTAGTTTTGCGCGAGAATCATCATCATCATCATCATCATCATCATCATCATCATCATCATCATCATCATCATCACCATCTCTTTATTATACTCAACAAGCACACACTTGTGCAATATCCGAGTCATTTCATTTTAGAAGAAATATTTAATTGGGTCACGGTGACCTTGATATTTAATCTTTGGACCCAAATCTGGCACACCTCTTTGGGACACCACGCGCAACCATCCATCCCAGTTTGGTCAAAATCTTTGCAGTATAACTGGAGTTATTAACAAATTATATCTTTCGGGCACATAGTTTTCAAAATAATCATTTTCATCCGGTTGCCGTAACATTTGATCGTTTGACTCCAACTCTATTACACATCTTCTGGACCCATGGGCAACCGTCACCTGAGTTTGGTCAAGACATTCCAGGTAAAAATATCTTTTTGTGTAATAAGTAACAACAGATTTCGGTCAAATCATTCTCCTTATGTTCACCGGTACTATATAGTCTATGTCCTTGTGTAATTTTGCATATTTTAAAAAGTTTTTCTTGTACTATTCCCTGTAGCAGAACACAGAAATGGCGTTGGTTCCAATTTTATTTCTAGACTTATGGCGGCCATCTTGAATTTCAACACGACCACAACAATTTCCCATATTTCCGTCAATATCTTTACATCTAAGGCTGTGTTCACACTAGGGAGCTAATCCGAATAAGTCCAATCGATCACAAAACTTACACAAGTCATTACAAGTAAACGAAACTTTGTGATCGATCGGATAAAACCTCAGAGACTTAGAAACTTTATTTTAGTGTCTATACTCACATTCTCAAGGACATGGAATTTTAAAATTGCATTGTCAATATGTTGGCCATCTGTATTGTTGACGATTTTGAAACTAATTTAAGTTGGTTCCGTAATAAGCAGCGACTCAGATGTTAGTTGCTTGACGCACAGTCCAATAAGTTGGTTCCAAGAAAGTGCACGTCCATGTAGTAGTAGTAGTAGTAGTAGTAGTAGTAGTAGTAGTAGTAGTAGTAGTAGTAGTAGTAGTAGTAGTAGTAGTAGTAGTAGTAGTAGTAGTAGTAGTAGCAGTAATATGAAAGGCGCTTATTGTAATTCATTTTTCTGCTTCACCTTGGTGGTGGGGTGTTGGTGGGGTGGGGATCGCTAAATAGAGCATCTCTAGCTAAGCTCCACCCACACCACGCTCGTGTTGGGAACAATCGATCCCTAAACTCCTTGACTATCTATAAATTTACAAAACAATACAGGTAAGCTGTTGAATATTTTGAAACAAATGTGACTGGCTGCTGTTGCTGTCTATATTCAGCAGCATGTTTATTAAATAGTAAAGCCATACAATTCGTACAACAACCCTTCCGTCATCAATTAAGCGTTAGGGACGAGCTTATCTACGGCATTCATAACGTCATTGATTATGACGTCATCATACACGTCCATTAGTAAAAAAAATAATCCATTAGACGAGGTCGTCTAAACGTGACAATTATTTACTCCGGATAGGCCGGCTTCGGCGTAATGACACAGAGTGAATATTCGACTTTGCTGGAGAGTGAAAGAAGCACCTAATTGAATTTATAAAACAAGATTAGATGTTCACGTCTCAATACCGGTACCATGTTTCTTTTAAATATATCATTTTATGGATTTTGCAGGCTACAGGTATCATATTTTGTGATGCAAAAATCGACCTATCAAATTATGGCGTTAGAAAACTCTGAAATGAGAGTATTATACCAATTCACTACATTTTTCATAAAGCTGTGTCAAGTACACATTGCCGATTCTAGTCTAGAGATAACAAAATACTTTCTAACTTCCTAATATCGAAATTAGAAAACTCATCCAACAAACCGAATATCTGAGTAAATTTGTTTTAGCGGATGAATCCAGTTTTAGCTATGCCCTGCCCATCTCTGGATAAGCTCAACCCACGCTTTGCCCGTTTTGTGATCGATAGATCTATGCACTCACGAAACTCAATTTTCAGAAAACTATGCAGGTAAGCTGCTGGATATTTTGAAACTAATTTGGCTGGGTGCTGTTGCTGCCTATGGCGGCCACAGCACCAGTCAAGTTAGCTTCAAAATATTCAAATGAATGTTTACTAAATAGTAGACTTAATTATGGTATTCATGACGCCAGCCTACAAGTGACGTAGATGATTAGTTGATTATGACGTCATATGATTGATCGATGGACTGGATTCCTATATTGCCAATTGCTATGTTAGGGAAACCTATTAGGCACGACGATACATGAGAAAATACACTTAATATACTATAGCCAAGCACATAGTAGTAGCATCTTACATTGTAATAACAAGATTATGTACAAGTCAGCTGCGCCAGGGACTCAAGTTGTTAGATATACTATTTACATAACAAATTATATTACCATCAACATTGCTGTCATGCACCTCGGATTGCACCTTCAGGTACATATCCAAGAAATCACGCACATTGTCTCCATCAAAGGTTCTTCGATGATCTTCAATCCGCTTCTTGGTAAAGGTCCGAGCGTGATAAACAAAATCAGCAAGTGGTGATATTTTCTGCAAAAAAACAACAACAATATTACAAACTTTCAAATCAAATTTACACTTACAAAGCAGTAGATGAATTAATTTACATAAATATTTAAAGTGGTGTATATAAAGATTAAAAACGTTGAGCCTTCTTCCAAAAAGTACAACTTAAAATTTAGCTTAAAACATTAATATTATTAATAAAACCATTTAACATTGAATCTAAAATTACATGTTATATCATAAGTAGCAAATCTCTTCAGTCAGTGAAACAGCATTTTAGAAACGCTGTATCACTGGTTGAACAGATGCGTCTTGAGCCCTTTTTTAAAAACCGAAACTGATTGCACATTTTGAATGTGTGTTGAAAAAGCATTCCAGAGTTTTGGAACGTGATATGAGTAGTCGTGAACGTGGTACTACAAGGCGTTTTTGCTTCTGATAGGAGTATCCTTGTCGATCGATGCCCTACAAGTAATTCAAACAGATCTTACAGAGCTAATCCATTTGGACATTTGCATGCTGCGAGCAAGATCTTAAATTCTATGCTTTTAGTGATTAGTAAACCGTAGGCCGTATTTGTGAACAATTATACCGGTTGGACGCCAAACTCCACAGTTCACAACGTAAATGCTGCCGTCTATATGCACACCTTTTACTTGCAATCAGTGAGGTAAACCTTGAACCGATATAATGCTCTGACACAAACTCCAAATAATGTGTTAAGTCGATTTAACAACTGGTTATGTTCCATAGTATCGAATGCTGTTGATAAATCTAGTATCAATCCGGCCCTTATCAATGAACCTTTACAGTTTTAACTATGCCCCGCCCACCTCTAGTAACGCTCCACCAGCACCTCACTCGTGCTGGGATCGATCGATCCCTGAACTCATTGACTACACATTTTTAGAAAATCATAGAGATACGCTGTTGAATAATGTGAAACTAATTTGAGTGGTTGCTGTTGCTCCCATACGCCCAGTCCAATTAGTTTCAAAATAGTCAACATAATGTTTATTAAATGCTAAAGATATACAATTCGTACAACGTGTCGGCCTATTAAGCGTTAAAGACGGACTAAATCGAGCCATTCGGGACCTAATGATTATGACATCAGCCTACACGCCACGTAGTTGATTATGACGCCATATTATTGACTGAGGAAATGAATTCATGAATTTCCTGAAGCAAGTCATTGATAACACGTAGAATCCCTGTTTCAGTAGAATGAAAGCATTTCTAGGCAGACTGCATTTCCCCCATAACATTATTCTCTTCTAGTTGATTATGTAGCTGATGTAATTGTCATCAGACGCCAACTTGCGCAAAGGACTACTTCCTACAGCTGGATCATTGTAATAAGACAACTTCTGATTCAGTATCAACTTCCCTCTACGTTTGAGCTCGTGAAACGTCAACCTTCGAAACATGTCTAGAAGCAACAGCTGCGTCAAAAGATTGACAACTAATGGCGAAGTCTTCTGATTGAAGAAGTTTCATCCAAGACCACATACTCCTATCTTAACCTGCATTCTTGTACTATGGGAAAATGCCATCCTGTATGGGAAACAAATAATATCGATCCTTTACCTGTCGTTAAGGCCATTGTGAAGCTCAAGCTACTGACTCAAAGAAATAATCTATGTGGTGGGCATACACGAAATCGTGCCATAAACACAAACTGTCCTCTGTGCAACTCTGGAGCTGAAACTACAGAACACTTCCTGTTACTGTGTCCCAGCCTTGAGTCGTCGTGAATGCCATTCATTAAGGGGATTGCCAACATAGGTCAAGTTCGACTCGCTAACTAAAGTCCGTTTCATGGTTTACTGAACATGCGCAGTCGCTATGTCAAGACGAACGCTGACTAGTTAAATATAGTTCGTTGGTACCCGGTTCCCATTGAATTACTATTGCCGAAAATTTGGAGCCGGGTATCAGTCTCCATTAACCCTTTCTGTCGTCTGTTTTGGCGACCTACGAAAATGGGTTATTTTCGTCTGCTAGGACGTCAAAAAGCGTCCATATGACATAAATTGGAAAGGAATAGGGGCTTGTGAGCATTGACATACAATGGGAAAGCATAATTTCATCAAATCTTAATTATTTACTGAAATATTTACCCATTTATATGGATTTATTCGTGGCAAGTGATCAGTCTCCACCATTTTGAAACTTATGCAAATATCGCACTTACCATCTGAAACGAGGTCGGGCGCTCGGTTCACTATAGTTGACTAGCTAGTTAACTATTTGAAGTTCGACTGGTATTCTACTTAGCTATAGTTAACTATGGTTAGAAGTCCAACTGACCCTACTTGTAGCAGGGTACCATCTCACTCTGAAATATCACTCGGATGAGACGTCTACCAAACGTATTCGTGACACAACGTATACCTTTCCTACAACAAACCCATTACAAGAATCTTTACCTTAAACTCTATCTACATCGGTTAAGACAGCAGTACTGACTGGTGGTTCGCCTAGACCAGAGAGGCGGGATATACAGAACAAGTCACAAGTATGTAACACCATTTCCTACAATACCACACATTATGCGCATAGAAAAGCCACGAGTGCATACAGCCATAACCACGCGTTATAGATCAATGATGACATCATCGAGCTTGACTTAAGCCTAAGTTTTGCTAAGCCACGCTCATCTCAATCTAAGCTCCACCCACATCATGCCCGTGTTGGGATCGATCGATCTCTGAACTGCCTGACTATCAATTTCCAGAAAACTATATATGTAAGCAGTTGACTATTTTGAAATTAATTTGACTTGGTGCTGTTGCGGCCAATGGCAGTCAAATTAGTTTCAAAATATTCAACAGCATGTTTATTAGATAGCAAAGACATACAATTCATGCAACGTGTCGGACTATTAAGCGTTAAAAACGGGCGATATATAATCATTCACGACGTCATGAGTATGACGTCAGCATACACGTCACTTAGTTAATTATGACGTCATATGGCGTCAGATCATAGATGGATACACTGGAAAGGTGAACTGCTTTGTTAACATGTTAGATCACTGGTTAGTCAAACCGAGCCAATCATTTCAGTGGTAAATTAAAAATAGTATTCTCTTGGTATGCAAATGGACAAGCAACTTACAAATATTATTTCTTGCCTAGAGCGAGCCCTTAAAGGGTTAAATAAAATCATTAACTTTGGACAATGACATGAAATATTGACTGAGTATTGTGCGAGCAATAATTAATTAGCTAAAAGGGTTACTAAACATTTCTCTAAAATCCTGGCTACCCTTTTGCGACCAATTATTGCAAGGTTCACCATGATTAATTTCACCAATTACCTATCTGTGCCGCCTATCCAGTAACCCAAAATGCCGACAAAACAATATTTGCCTAAAATGTTGACTAAGAATGTATGACCAAAATCACCAAAGCCACCCATGGTTGATTAAGTCTGCAACCCTCTGGCGGGATCACTTTCTAGCCGTGTCTGCGCATTCCTAGCCAAGCGCCGTCCACTTTGTAAGTGTTTGAATACATTTTAACACTTTGAACCCTGAAGTTCCTGAAATGCAAATTCCAATGTTCTTTCGACCTATTGTGACGTCGCAGAGTATGTGGCGTATTTTGATTATAACGTCAGATAACTATGGTGATCACAGCTATCTAGGTCAAGGTTGATGACACCTAGTCAGATGCTATTGTTGATCATATAATCAGATTTGTCCACAAATTCGGTGACGAGTATTATACTTTTGCATCTGTCCATACAAATAGATTTATTTCCAAAGCACGACTATCTAATGTATGCATGTACTTGTATTAAGGTTGATACATCAATGTGCTTGACATATGAAGACCTTTGGCAAAGAACTGGCACATACAATGCTATGGAATAAGAATAGAAAATTATATACAATATGCCACTTCATAATCTAAAGTAATTGTTTTAGGAAGTAATTGTGGCCGATTTTATAAGGATGTGTAAAAGAGGCATAATTTGCTGGCATGGAATGTCAGAAGAATTCCCAAAAAGTAATTAGTTTACTTGTCGGTCTATCGATTTTATAATTATAATTGCTTTCTTTCACCTGTTTTATAGGCAAGACTTTCCTGACATATTTGAAGACTGGAAACACCCATTCGAGAGGGAATGTGCCACTTTCACGAGCTACGACACGTAGCTTGTCTAGGAGGTGCACAAACTCTGGATCTGTGTACTCAAATCTGTAGAGAGAACAGCCTATAATGTGAGAAGTATGTCAGGGGCCCAATATCAGATTATGAAGTCATATATATTAACACTTGTTTGAGTTTTCGTACCCTAATCGGAGATCGTAATTTCAGATTATGAACTAGTTCAAGATACTGCAATGACGTGGTCACATAAATCGTGATCGTAGCATTATCTTAACTTAAGTTAGAAGTCATTTCGCTCGACGGTCAGTCGGGTTAAACCAGCAAACAGTGTGGCGAAATAAATTTACAGAACACTCGCAAACAGTCATATACATAAACAGATTTTGACTGAGGGCCCTTATTGATATATTCCATACACAGACACACGAATGCGAAGTAGTTTATTTGAAAACAGTGTGCAATTCTGTATTAATTTCAGATTCATGACCACCAGCAAATAGCGTCAAAAGTCATCCGATGTTAGACTCGTTAGACAAAATCACAACGCGAAGAACTACAACAGATTCCTGGAGCAACGAAGACAAAGCCAATCCTTGATGTCTGAAATAACACCAATGGACCGTTCCACTTTAGCTATGCCCCGCCGATCTCTAGCTAAGCTCTGCCCACACATCGATCGTATTGGGATTGATCGATCCCTGAGCTCCCTGACTATCAGTTTCTAGAAAACTATACAGGTAAGCTGTTGAATATTTTGAAACTAATTTGAATGGATGCTGTTGCAATGAAGAGAACATACCAATTCCAAGATGGGGTTAAATACATAACCGGAGAAACACAGCATATACGGAATTTACGATTAAATTCCTACCCCTTAATCAATGACCGGCAGCCCCAAGCATTACACAGGTACGTACGCACGTACGCGCATGCACACACACACACACACACACACGCACGCACGCACGCACGCACGCACGCACGCACGCACGCACGCACACACACACACACACACGCATACATACAAGCACACACATGCAACGCACACAGGCATATAAAATTATAAGAAATCCTGCATTATCTCTATTAGAACATGTGCTACACTTTATTTCTAGATAAATATATGTGATAATGTTAAATTCCCGACATGAATGCTGCAAACTCCATGTTTGATAATATATCATCTACATATTACCATATGAGGATCGTATTTGTATGTATAATAAAGACAATAAAACTTACTGCTGTTCTATTTAGGAGAATTATACAGTTTGTAAACAGAAAGCCCGCCATTGAGTGGCACGTGTCTAGATGTATATCAGAGATGAGTGTTGACATTTGACAGGTTGTTTACATACGTATGCAAATTTAGTTTTACCTGTTGCCATATATAAGAGAGCAGATGACATTTGCCGTGGCCTTGTTCAAAATCATGAATGGCCTCATTGACGGGTCTTGGTTTAACTTCCCTACCTCACGATTCAGGAACCGGCATTCCTCAATAATCTTATCTTCAATCAACCGTTTACCAAACCCAAGATCGCGCAAGCATCTCAATGCAAACCTTCGCATCTTAAGCCATGGTTCTCCGTCTTCAGATATGATCCCTATAATACACATGGGTTATACCAGGAATGACGATGTCTCATGATCTGTGAAACACACACGGTTAGAGCATACATTTCTTGACTGAACTATTTTGAAAATAATACGCATAGTTAATTTATGAAGTTTAGATACAAAGATTATTTTTAAATATGATTGAAAAATGTATCTTTTTTGTTAGCTTCCTGAAAGTGCAGATGCTGTGTACTTTTCAGGAAAATAGTCTACATGAAACAAAATGGTCTACACGATACTCTATACTTGGTCTAGTATGACATGCAAGCAAACCTTTGCCTTGTAGGTAGTCTTTCAAACCAGGGAGAAATTTGACACGTCCTGAAAATGTGTCAGCCTTTGTGATAAATGCTTCATAAATTGTCTTGTATCCACACATTGTGATCACCCTATATGGGCCCATGTAAGTAGTCACAACATTTCCATATCGCTCTCTGCCCTCTGAAAGATGAATAATATGTTTGAAATGACAAATTCCAGAGACTAAAAGGTAAAGTTAATATAGTGAGAGTCATATGTTCGAGATACAGAACGGTGAGCGCATTCAAGTACGCCCAATATATCTTAATATATCTTAATAACCATGCCAAATCTGATCTTATTACTTCGTGTAGATATATGTTGAGATTTGTATACATTGGAGACAACAGGTTGGTACTGAAAACACCACAAGTACCAATATTGTTACTTCTTTGTGCTTGTGCTTCTTTAAGACTTTATGCATACAATCGTACATAGAGTCTTTCTGTAATGACGGTTGAAAAAACTCTATGAAGTCACTAGCAAATTCCAAATATGTTTTAATAGCGTGATACACACGGGCTAACAATTTTAATACAGTCGTCGTATGTGGCCACACACGCGCGGTCAGCCAATAAATTGTAAACAACAGGTTGACTCGTCCAACATTTACATCTACCTTTTTCATCCAACAAGTTATATATGGCGCAGTCTTAGGGCTAAAATTATGATTAACGCTTATTCGAAATTAGATTTACGCTGAAGCGTAATTATTACACTATAACGTTTTCAGACAACTCCTTCCTCCAACATTCAATGCGCCCAATCAACTGCACCAGTATACTATACGCGATTCATGTCAGCATGTCCATGTACATCATATACGCGTCACGCATCAACAAAGATGGCTGCCCATAGCAAAGGTACAAGGAGGATCGAAGAATATGACAATTTAGTCGAGCTTTGCAATGCTTACGAGTGTTTGTGAGAATATTAGACTATTTGAATCATGATGCACGAGGAGATACAAGGTCGTTAGTCGTGATGGAAACACAATTCACCTTTCCAGAGTAGCCATCCATTATCTGACCTCGTATGACGTCATAATCTGTTCAGCGCGTGTATGATGACGTCACAATCGTTACGTCATAAAGGGTTCCATATAGACTGTCATCAAATCTCAAATAGTCCGACACGTTGTATGAATTGTATCTCTTTGTAATTCTTTGCCATTTAATAAACATGCCATTGGCAGCGAACAGCACCCAGTCAAATTAGTTACAAAATATTCAACAGCTTCCCTGTGTATTTTTTTTTAGAAATTGATAGGCAGGGTTTTCAGAGACAGATCGATCCCAACACGAGCGAGGTGTGGGTGGAGCTTAGTGATGGGCGGGGCATAGCTAAAATAATGGAAATGTCCATAGTCACGTAACTACTGCGTGACCTGTGTGCCATTTGCGGATTTGGCACACACATGTTGTATACAACTTGCTTAAGCTTTTAGCCATCAACATAACCGTGTAAATGGTTGTATACTCGTACTAAATTACTAACCATATATACATAAATTGCCCCACGTAAGTCATTGACGTTGGCTGATAGAAAACGGTCCTCAAAATTGAATTTCGATTTTAAGATAATTAACTTGCTTAATATTTTGGAACTAATTTAAACTGAACATAATACTACTACAATAGGTCAACTTAGCAGTGTTTTTTAAATGTTAAAACGTGGATGAGTATGATAAATTATAATACTTGCGCAAACAGTTTCTGTCAACATACTTCTTAATGCAGGCAGCACGGTATCTCGCATCAGTAAAATCTGGAGGAGATTCCCAAAAATCGGCAGTGGACGAGGTCCTGGTGGAAGGGTAGGATCACGAGGACGGAAATAGTAGGCGATAAGAAATATGGCCAGCGCCACCACTACGAGAATGATATCCATGGTCTGAAACATACAAGCATGATTAAAGAAAAACATATATTAGTCTGGCAACCATGGAGGGTAACCCAAAATTCTTGGAAACATTTCTTCTCAGCTGTTTATATTATTGTAGCTACGGGGGTATTAGCTCAGTAGAGATTAAAAAGTAAATTAAGAAACGCATTCTTTGAACATTTATTCTATATATTTATTTCCTTATACACATGTATGCTGTCACAAAGCTGGCAAAGACACCGCTCTCCTTCTTAAGTTGCCTGCTCTCACTCTCTCACACTAGCCTCTCTCCTCTGCCCAGATGGCCTGTGGTCAGCTGGTCACACATGATTAGCTGACAGATAATCAGTCTGACAGAGAGTGTGGCTGTGGAGAAGCTCTGTGCTGCACAGGTGGCTAAGGTAAATCAGTTATCTCCCCTGACAATTGCCAATTTCAACATGACTTATACAAATATAAATATGTATGTATGATTACTGTATTCTGCGGCTGTAGTAGTAGAAACATCTTACAGCCGCAACCAGTCCTTCTTCGCTTTTGCCTACTGTGTCTTGTCCTCAGCCAAAATCCTGAGCTTCCTCAGGTTCATTTTAACTTTGAGTGTACCTAATCCTGCTTTCTTAAGGTCACCTCGTAGCACGCTTAGCAGATTTATGCAATGACGTCCTCTCCTGGCTCTGTATTTGCTGGCTCCGAGTAGGGCGAACTCCAAGGCTCTGTGCTGGTGTGTCTTCTGGCATCCATAGCACATCTTTGCTGGGCGACTTTTACAGACAGCGGCGACGTATTACACATCTTGTATAGTGCATCGTTGGAAATTATGCTGTCTGGCCATCGGTGTCCAGTGATGGTACGTAGGTATTTGCGGTGGCAGGCGTCGAGTTTGTCTAGCGCTGCCTTTGTAGCTGCCCAGCTGGTACAGTCATACATCATCAAGGATACGCAGGTTGCATTGCATAAACGTAGTCTTTTTATCAAGGGCATCTTTGATCTACGAATCCATTAGCTTCCAGAAGGATTGGAAAGCTATGTTCCCCATGATGCAGCGTGCAGCAATGTCAGCAGTACTGCAAAGCAGCGAGCCCAGGATTTAATTTTCCTCCATTGTTCGCCGCCACGGAGTTGGTCATCATTTTCTTTAGTTTCATGCTTTGTAGATAGGTATATGTCGGTGAACTCTATTTCGGATTCATTCGTAAAGAGATTCTTAATTTTTAGTTTGCTTGCAGCTATTGGGAGACGTTCGTCAACGGGTTTCGTTTCTATGTCTATAAAATCCACATCATCGGCATATTTCATCTCTAGCGGCATGCCCAGTATTGACACCTGGGGTGGTGTGTGTATATGTATGTGTGTGTGTGTGCGTGCGTGCGTGCGTGCGTGCGTGCGTGCGTGCGTGCGTGCGTGCGTGCGTGCGTGCGTGCGTATGTGCGTACGTGCGTGCGTGCGTGCGTGCGTGTTCTTCTGGAATTTTCCCGCACGGATTTCAAGGCAGCAGCCACGTAACAGGTGAAAAGTACAAGGGATAGACCATCTTCCTGGGGGGGCCGATTGATGTCTCAAACTCTACAGACTTGACTGACTTGACTCGCACTCTCAGCTTGGTGTCTGCAAGCACTAGTCTCACTAATCATAGCTCATCTTCATTGCAACTGGCCTGGCGTAGTACATCTAGGATCTTTGAGCGCGTAATTGTGTCGAAGGCTCGTGACATGTCAATGCCCATTTTGTGGAAGTCCCAGTGTTTGGACATGACTACCGACACAAGCATGCGTTGAGTCCATATAATGTCTGCGCAGCTGCGTCCACGTTTAAAGCCACTTTGACACGATCCGGTGAAGTCATCGATCTTGTCTCGGATGCGGCATAGAGTAACATTGGATAGGATTTTCCGTATGCTGTTAAGGAGTACAATGGGGCGCAGATTGGCTGGAGGTGGTGGGATGGGGTGGGATGGTGGGGGTGGCGGGGGGTGGTGGGGGTGGGGGCGGTGGCAGATGGCTTCTTGGGCTTGCGTAGCGCGATAATGGTGCATAAAAGCTGAATTGATTAAGTGCGTGATCGGTTTTGAGATAATGCCACTTGCATATTTGAATAGTTCATTGCTCATGCCATCAGGTCCAGATGCACGACCATTTTTCAGGGCTTTAAGTGTCTTCTCACCTTCTGCTGTATTAATTGGTGTTAGTAATGGCCTGGGTTCTCCTGAGAATGGGTGCAAGGGCTCATCGTCGTGGTCAGTGAACTGTTCCTTGAACCAATCTCGAACTGCCTCGGCTTTGCCCTGGTCAGTCCCGATAAAGTGTCCTTCAGAGTTGTGTACAGTGAGTAGTGGTGTGTAATCAGTAATTCTCAGGGCTCGGGCTGCCCGAAACATTTTGTGGCAGTTATCCATGACAGTGATTGCATCTGCGAGGGAGTCTGCTTGTTGGATAGCAAGATCTTTTAAGCGTTCCTGATGTGGCGCAGGCTGTTATTGGGTTCCTGGCGTAGTTTGGTGCGATTTTGACTTTGGCCACTTTGATAGATGTACAGTCGTAACGCTTTCTGTACTGCTGACAGTTTTACTACGAGAGAGTCGTCAGTATACCTAGTTCTGTTGTTTTTTTAGAACACATATGGTGCTAGTAGCTGATGACTCCATATATTTCAGTATTCTGGTTAGGGCTTCGTTTGGATCGGAGCTGACATCGATGTTAGCTATCTGCTCCCCGAGGGCCTTTTTGTATGACATTTGAGTGTCAGTGTCACTGATGAACTTGGGTAAGTTGTAGGTGACTCTGCCCTCTTACCTGGTATGGCGTTTATACATCAGGTAGAGCTGGTTCATATGGAGGCATGTGATGACTGGCTTATGGTCAGAATTGAGGTATGTGCCTCCATAGGAACGCGCATCCCGAAGTAGTTTTGCTGCTGTCTTGTATTGTATGAACTCTATTTGGTTGAAAACAACTGTTGTAGCCTCAGAACCTTTTGGCGCATTGCGATCAGCAATGTGTCCAGTCCATGTTCTCCGGTGACGGCATGGGCTTTTGAAATATAACAATACATATCTTTGTAATATCTGCAATGATATCTAGGTAAGAATGAGTTTATCACGCTTGGGCAATTTGAGAAATCCCAGATGGCCACTACCTAACCAAAATATCAGTCAAATTGATGAAATTATCATATCTCGAAAACTAAATATGTTTTCCGACATGCAGCATTGATTGCTAGCACTATATAATGCACACATAGTTGTGAAATTAAGATGACAAATATTGAAATACCACAAATCATTCCAGGCAAACCTGGATCCACCAATGAAAACCCTACAGCTATTAGTAGTTTATGTAAGCTGCAATCTTATGGATAAAACAACATATTTATAACTAGCTGTTCATCAGAATTATGCAGTCTGAGCCATCTTGATCCTCTGATAGTTTTACTTTCTTATTGTCGTCACTAAACTATTTTTGACTTCTCTGACACGAACACCAGAAGGTGCATATAAGATTATTGTAACTACAAAAAGACCTCTGCGATTTACATGGCAAGTTATGCTCAAAAGACAACCTCATTAATATCTGTAAATCTACTTGGGCTATAAGAGTATCCTCATGGATTGTAGCAGGTTTGAAGGAGACGCTTGTGCGGTGACCAACCATGTAGATAAAGATTGAGATCAAGTGCCGCTGAGTCTGGTTCCGGCATATATTCCCATGAATTACAGGTGGCTTCATCAAGGGTAGACGTTGCACTAAGTTGCACTGTAGACGGATACTTCGGCCTACTTAAACATGTTAGATGACCACATCCTTGACGTACTTTTGACATGGAATGACATCGAGACTAAAATGGTATGCCAACATCAATGCGGTGACTTGGTGTATCACGTTGAATAGAGATATGTTAGCCCTACCTACATAGCTGAGAGAATACTGACTACTCTGTATTATTTCAATTACTACCGTTGCCAATTCCGAAATATGATGCCACAGTATCACATCCGGTAAGTCAGTGTGTAGCTAATAGCTATGGAATGACAGTGCGGTGCCATGGTTAGCCAAAGATGAGCTAATGTAAATTAATAAGGCACAATGCCGAGGTGGTAAAACCACCATGGCACGACTGACAATATTACCATGGTGACAGAATGAAACAAGATATGCCTATATTAATGAAAGAATCCAGTGTTAGCAATGCTCCGCCGATTTCTATCCAAGCCCGTGTTGGGATTGATCGAGCAATGAACACCCAGACTATCAATTTCCAGACAACTATATAGTCAACCTGCCTGTGGTAGCAACAGCGCTAAGTCATATTAGTTTCAAAATATTCAACAGCTTGTCTAGTAAATAGTAAAGCCATACAATTCGTCCAAGAACGCTTAGTCCGTCATCAATAATGCGGTCGTAACGAACTTAGTTACGTCATTCATGACGTAATTGATTATGACGTCATCCCCCACGTCACATAGTTGATTAGAATCCTCCTATATTAAACACAAGATAGCCACCACTTGACTTTCGATTATAGGAAAGCTATCCACCGAGCCGGCACAGTTGGTCTTGCACAGTATCAGTTACTGTCTATATTCTATATATGTCTAGGCCTATATATGTTACAGTTACATCTATATTGTTCGCGTTGGACTTTGCTTTGGTCCCACGCATATGTCAATCCGCTTCGAACATTGATGCGTTGCAACGTCCTAGGACTTGGACCGTGACATTGTATGTGCGCGCAGCAAGAATGGTGCGCAGATAGCTCTAGCGTTGATGGCCTCTGTACTAAGTACTCTTATATCCACGCGATAATCCTAAACTGTATACTTCATGAAGAACAATATCTAGAATTGTTACTGTGATGTGATATGCCCATCATGTCTTCATTGCCACAGTGTGTGCCATGCATGGCTATCTTGTAGCAGTTGTAGCAATTTCTTACATCGCAATATAAAACGGATGCGGAAACGACGCGCCAGTTCTGACATGTAGAGTCCACATTTTTACTACTGGGTCCTATTATGCAAAATACACCATTTTCGAGAGGCTGAATCTCCGGCCATATTATCTATCAGGCCTGGATCTCAACGGGAAATACAATTTTCATCATCCCTATCACTAACAGGAATAGTTTTGAACGTCAGCTGTCTTTAGTTATTAAATAATGTACGCAACAAAACAGACTATACACGCTATACCCACTCACTGTATTTATTCACTGATATTATATCATATAGGCTAAAATAGTTTGTAAACGGTATGAAAGTATCTGCAAACCATTTATTATGCTCGTCTGCAATTAAATGTGATAATATACAGCATGCCATGCATATATACGGTGAACGTGAACGGGATCATGGGTTGCATGGGTGGGGATGAGGTTCATTGATGTATTTAGATAGAATTGGGCAGTTCATGCGGCATGGACACCCACTAAATTCCAGGTGCCATGTCGTATGGATGTCATGGGCGTTCATAGCCTTCAATTTTAACTCTGTTTAGATGGACACACAATTCAGGGCTGGGGAACTTCGTATTCACCCTTCCCCACCACCCTTCCCAAAAATTTAATTATGATTTTCTCAATGAAACTAATGCATTTTGGGAGCGTGTACTCCACATCACTTGAAATATGTCATATTAATTATAGACGTGGAAACACCGAAGTGTTAAAAAGTTGGAAGGGAGGTGCCAAACCAACCAAAATAGGTGGGTCTGAGCGCGCGAACACACATGTATGCACGCACACACATAACCCCCCTCCACCCCCCACCCTCCCACACCCACACATCCACCCCAACCCCACCAGCCAAACCCCACCAGCTGGAAAATTTTGAAATTTAGATGATCCGAGATGGCATCTTCTACATTTTTGAGTGGTAAATATGGAACTTCAGGTTTAGACACTCAAAAAGTTGGTGGGCTGGGGTGGGGCAAACTCATATCTTTGCCCTCAGACCCCCGCTTCATAAGCCTATGTTAATTCTTGAAAGTCCGAAATACCTCTCTAATATCTATGTCCTCACATTGTGTATCCTAATATGCTTTCTTAAGTTTCTAGCCCTTGAATTGTCAGTATCTCAAATTTAATCCAAGTACACAAGAAAGCAATTAAGAAATTTGGAAGCGATATGACTTGCACCTATAGCAGCAGCAGCAGTGCCAGTCAAATTAGGTTTCAAAATATTCAGCATAAGTTTCCTTACATTATAGATTTTTTTTCTTGTCTGTATAGAGTTAAATGGCTAAATTATTAACCACCTCCAGTCCTGAGGCTTCAGTAGTGTAGCTCGCCGGGTAGTGTCGGGCCGTTCCGATGTATCATGTCGACTCGCCGCGCCGCAAGTGCACAACGAGTGATGACGCTGGTTAGCATCCGGTCTCGAGGTGACGGACCTTGAACGAGACTGCCCTGCGGGAAACAAAAACCGGCTCCTAAGGCTGGTGGAACTCAATCGTTCCGGTGGGGGCATGCGACCATCGCCGCAAACATTATACACAATGGTCTCATCCCAAGAATTTGTGTCACCAGTATGCCTGTCCATAGCAATTTCGTGATCTATGGACTTACAAGATTTGATTTTGGTGACCTAAAAATATAAGTCTATACAATGCGTTTACCTAAACAATTAAAAATATGCTAGATAAAACTACAGTAAGAGCATACGAAAATACGAGACATAGAGGCAGGTAGATGAACTTTTAAACATGGGCCTCCCGGAGGTACCACACAGACTCGTAGGTCTGCAGAGGTATCCCCGCAAGGGAGGCTCCCATACACGAGACATAGCTATTTAACTTAATATAAGTTATCATACCTCTAAGCTGAAAGGAAGAAAACTATCTTGGACGAAAAAAGTGATGTGTCTCAAGCGGGCACTACTCCTAGTGCTAGTCTTGGTGAGGACTGAATCCTTGCGAGAGGCAAGTGCCTCACGCGGGCCTCCATCTCGGGATGGTGTCGCCACAGCTTAAAGCGGAAGAAGAATAGTAGGCAAAAATGGGCCCACTCTAATATTTCAAACAAAAATGCTGTAGAAAGAAAAGACCATACCTAGTGAGATTATGACTATAGGGGTGCGTACTGTTTTACGTGAAGACGGAACGGAAGATTCCCGATGGATTCCTACGTCACTGTCTTATGTGATTCATAATATGCTGAGTTGGTAGTTGCTGCTTTATTTCTGCGGGCCTTCTGCTTTGCTTAATTTCTTTTAGTTGTTTTCAAAACAAGAATTAGTTTAGGCCGCAACTGGCCGATATCTACCTAGCTATTAGACACGGCTGTCACGGAGAACAGATGCCCTAGGACATCAATACTGTAGACAACGCTCATACTTGTTACTTAGTGGGATCTCCGAACTGGGTAGGAATCCGGACATTCCGCTTCATAGCCACATAAAACATTACAAGACATGGGTTACATTTAACGGAAGCATTATTAGGCCATCTCTCTTATCGTTATGGTGGGAGTTAGAGAGACGAATTCACACCGTAAATGTCCTTCCCGCAAGGGCGTGGCAGATCTAAATATCATGCCCAGACATTTTAACAGAATTCGGTGGGAATACGTATCTCGCCCGTCACCGGGTCCTATGGAACAAACCGTTTAACCTGTCGTTAGGTTTATATATACAAGTTGCCAGTTTTGCACTGCGGTGCGGGAGGATTGTCAGTAAATAAAATAATAATTAATGTGTTTTCACAGTGCTTTCCTACATTGGCTTAACGTACTATCTACTAAGTATCCGAAGATACACGGAAGTGTATGTGATACCGCACCCTAGCCATCACCGCTTGGAAACCCCGATAGTTTCCCAGAGTTGTAAACACTGTGTGGGCGTGCTTAACGCTTTCACCGATGAATTACCCATATCTCATTTTCAATGCTACCATACAGGAAACTGTTGAATATTTTGTAATTAATTTGACTGGAAGACGTTGCTACCTTAGGCAACAATGGCCTCAGTCAAATTAGTTTCAAACTATTCAACATTTGTGTGTAAAAGGGCTAATACAGCAAGTTAAATTAGTTAAATTAATTAATGGGTGTTTAATTCCTGCTAAAATAAATATCTGAATCTAGCGCATAAACACCTCACCCCACCCCCTCCTAGTGGGCGGGCTAATAGGTATGCGGGTGTTTTCTACCCAGATCATATTTGGCCAGGGTTTGTGACGGGTCAGTGAGCAAGTAATAATTGATAGATTGTGTTAGTATTATACTAGGTCATCAATTACTAGTACCATGCTGCCGTAGGTGTGAGTCCATCGAGGCTGGAGTTTCAGGTACAGACACTGGTATGTAGCTCACGCCCATAAATTATATAATCCCATTCAAAAGTTAACATACTTTGCAATCGAATATTTAATATGCAATCTGTGTAGTATATGCAATTTATGTTGCGAGCTGTGTGAACCCTAGCTCAAACAATGATATTTGATCGGGTAGCCGATACGCGTGTGTTTTTCCCCAGCAGGCATATGACGTTGTTTCAACGTTGAATCCACGTTGAAATCCCGTGATGACGTGATTTCAACGTGGATTCAACGTTGAAACAATGTCATGTGCCTGCTGGGTCATCAGGGAACGACCATTGAAATTTTATGTCGATTACTCTATACACCTGAATAAATCTGTTTTGTTTTGCTTGGAGCATAAACGGTTCGCCGGAATCAGACAAAATAATATCGCCACAACGATCCGTGATGCTGAAAAAATCAAACGTAGCGTGCTAGGAGGACGGTCGTCGCATAGGATAACGTCAAAGAAATAGGTTACAGAATAATAATAATAACACCAGTATTATTTTTGTACATATCTATTAATAAAAGACAAACAGTCACTAAATATCTAGCTCTATCCGCGAAACGATGATGAATTCAAACATTTGTGTTTGCATTTTTAGTATTTGTGGCATCTATTTTTGTGTCCGCATGAATAGAGCGTGACCGTATACATAAGCATAGATGATAAAATGATTGATAAATTTCTAGATCTATCAGTTATGTACGTTAATTAAAATTTATTTTCCTGCTAAAAGCTGTCATTGGACATTCCATGATTAATTTCAGTTTTTAAACTATATGACCTTAAATGACCTCTAAAGGTCAAGTGTGCAAGCGTATTTAGGGGTATGTTTTGAGGCACTATACAGAATACAAACCAATTGCTTTTCACAAACATGGTAACTTATTCATTTGTTGACGAACTGATTAATATGAGAATTTCACCATTAAGCCCATTTTCTAACTACATGTTGCTACAATATTTATCTGAAACCTTTGGGTTAGGTGAAAATTGTCTCTCTGCCACCAGCCTATATATACATATATGCATAAATCCAATTTCTTTTATATAATACATCAAAGCTGTATAACCAACATGTTGTTAATGTAACCACTAAGGACATGTTATTTCATTCTATTTACCAGAGAAAACCAATAATGGTATTTAAGTCGCATGGATTTGCGACAACCCAGTTCTGGTAAGGATACATGAGCCTTTAGGATGAAGGAGTTAATTTTCCATTTCTAAGAACCACAAAACTGAAACCAGGCCATACTGTAGAAACTACGATGGTCTAGTCTGATAGCAGTAACTTTGATTCAAAACGTAGGCCTACAGAATATGGTTAGTCCTTAGGCCAATACAGATATTGCACCAATCAGTACCGCCTAAGCCAGCAAAATCCCATTGTGGCTTTAACCCTTTAAGCCTTAAATTTGTTCAAGAAATTTTTTAATTCTCATAGAAAAGGTCCATTTGCAGATCAAAAGAAGACAATCTTTGAAAATTTACCACTGACGGGCCTAATAGAATCATTTATGACGTAATGATTATGACGTCATCATACACGCCGCTTAGCTGATTATGATGTCATATGACGTCAAATCATCGATGGATACTCCGGAAAGGTAAATTTCACGTTATCACGTTGATTTACTCGATGACTGGCATCATGTCAAATAGCACATAATTATTTAATGTTTAAAGAATAGGTGATTGCCGGTAACCATATTACTTTTAAAAGCTGCCAAATGGATATTATTATGTGTCACAAAATTGATCTAATTATGATATGTTCACTGTACCTCAGTTCCAAAATTAAGTTCCGAACTTGGGACGAGGTTAACGTTCAGTTCTAGAGATAAATATGATTCGAATAGTCAATATCAGAAGGCATTTTGTAAATGGCTACTCTACACCATACACACGTGCACGAATTTACACATGACTAATCGAATGTCTGGTAGAATTGCTTTTAGCTGAGCTGTATGCTGGGCTGGTACAGTTAGCTTCTTTATATCATTTACTTGTACTTTCTAGTTTATCCGTCCATCGTATGACGTAATAACCGACACGTGACGTGTAGGATGACGTCATAATCAATTACAGCATGATCGGCTCGATTTAGTCCTCTTAAACGCGTAATCGTTCGATACGTACGAATTGTATGTCTTTACTGTTTAGTAACCATTCTGTCGAATATTTTGAAACTAATTTTACTCGGCGCTGTTGCTTCCATATGTAGCAACAGCATCCAATCAAATTAGTTTCAAAATGTTCAACAGATTACCTGTATAGTTTCTGGAAATTGATAATCAGGTAGTTCAGGGATCGATCGCAACACAGGCGAGGTGTGGGTGGAGCTTACCTAGGGAGCATAAGCATAAGCTAGGTCCATTGCTTTTAGATAACTAGGAAGAATGGTTGTGCCACCTCAGAACCTGACTACAAAAAACTTCTGTACTTCGCGTTAATTATCATTAAAAGAAAACGCACCTTATCTTATACTAACCTTCAGGCGAAAGAATTTACCTCTCATAATCCATCCCTGACATTTTAGCTTTTTATCATGCCGACAACAAAAGATATTCAGGCTTTAGTACCTAAATGTTGATATATTTCTACAGCCTATGATGGCTGTGTTAATTTACTTTCCGACGAATCAGAAAAACCCTAGCTTGTCTGCCTCGGTATAGACGCTCAGCCATAGAGGTACCGTCGATAACTTGGCAATGTGGTATAAAATCATCAAAAAATAGGCAAGCTGTTGAATATATTGAAACTAATTTGACTGTAAGTTGTAGCTGCCAAGATGATTATTACACAATAAAGAATGTAACGCATTGACACTTACGTGACAGCACCCACTATTCCCCGGAGGAGACAAAATGGTGGTGCTCATTGTTCAACATTTACTCGATATTACAAAGCGGGTAATTGTGATACAGATAGGGGAATATGACAGGATGTGCATGATATGGAATCTATCAACAATAATCTATCAGTGCAATGCAACATTTGAGATGAGTTTACCATCCCTTTAACACCAGCGTAGGAAATAGTACGCGTTAAAAGTCATCATTCAAACGACTGCTCTACTCCACACAAAGTACACGTATTTACATGTATCTCTAATCGAATGTTAGTAGTCAATCTGGCTTTAAACAGAGTCGCATGTTAGGCTGATATGGATGAACTGATTTCATTTATAGAATATCATAAAAACTAGTAACTAGGCTGAATCGGTGTTCCACTTCACACCTGGCAACAGTCCGGCAACACCGACATCTTCTTTCATCTACATTATTTGTCATTGTCCTGATCATTGTCAGAGCATTTGGGTTCAGCTTGAATATCTTCCTCCTATTATATCTTCTGATTCATACGTGCCTGCAATTTACACATATCTGTGCACTTTTAATCCATTGCCGAGGTATTCACAGTTTGGTAGTTTTCAGAAATGAAGACACATACAAGATGAGAGTTATAAAATATGATTGGTGTTGTTGACCCACAATCCACCCAACAGTTAGTCTGTCTTCACTATCAGTGTTTCAGCCACACCCATGTGAACTAGATACACAATGTTGGTGATGAGGGCAGTACCAATTCGCAGCCTGATAATTGTCTCGACAATTATGCATGAATAGTTTGTCTTCACATGGTTGGAATTGACTAAATTCGACCTCTCCCCGTTTTACACAGACGAGTTGATAACGCAGTTGATTATAGCTATGATTATAGCTACAGTGTTGGTGGAATGTGTATACATGTAACAGATAAACTGTTGCATTTACTGAGAAAATTTACGGCGGCACCTCCCATCACTGCCCAACTTAACAATATCGCAACCAACCAACCCCTCCACCCATGCTAAAACACAACGATTGCGTAAGTTTGTCTATGTCGATGAACTGTGTGTGACTTTTTCACACTTCTGGTACACAGAAAAAATTATTTGAAGACAAGGCGCATTATGAAGACATAGCCAGCTTCAGTAGAGATGACAATGACTTTGTATCCAGACTCTGACGCATGCAATGCTTATATGATCGTGTGGGTGCCGCCATTCTCTTGCGAAAGCTCCAACTCTTTGACCTCCTCCCAGTCATCGGGGCTAATCATGGAGCACATTTCGCCATGAGTTCCACAAAGTGATTTGTCATGTAGCTTGTCAATGGTTGGGCATTTTATGAGTCCAGTCATCTTTCAAGCGCTACAGAGATGTCGACTGGATACTTGTGCTTAATCCGCGATTGCAACTTTGATGAATGTTTCCAAATAGATATCGAACACAACATCAATACATTCACTGTGTGCACCCTAGTGCAATACAAGAGACAAAGTTCTTTCTACCAGCTGTGCAAAAGTCAGGTTGCCACATTTCATTTTCTGGACCAAGATTATATCGTTGATGATACATATTGAATTTGCGGGTGCTCATGGCAGAGGCCTCAATGGGTGTGCTAGCACATCCCTCATGTGCAGCTACCTGGTTTGGTCAACAGTAATCATATGCACAACTAATTCTCTATTTGCTCTAAGAACAACCTTCTTGGCTTGTGCTTTGCTGACATTCATCTTGCTGATATAACTAAAGTTTTCAAATTTAGCTTTGGCAGTTTGTATTTGAATTTTAGTTGGATTGCCATTCTATGATCCAGTCTTAAAATGTCTGTATGCGTCCCGCCATACATGGCGAGCATGGAGGAGAACAGCAGCAACAGTTGGTGAAGCCAAGCTACCTGTTGATAAGCTGACTGAATCGGCATGGCCCCAGCTAAGTGGATGAGTCCAGCGATGTTCAATTTAGGTTAACCAAGGATTTGATATCTTTCTCATCTTTTTTCGAATTCTAGTATATTACACATCTGGATGATTCAACTGAGAGCCACCAAGATCCGTCGTAACCCGCAGTTGTCTGAGATGCATGCTCCTGCACTAGGCTGCCATATAGGATCGGCTCAAAGTTGCATATTTTGAGCCGAATCCATTGTTACCTACATCTATTTGGTTGTCCTTGTTTAGAGTCTCTTCTATAATGAGGTCAACTGGAATCCATTCAAATGGATTTCTGGAGCTAAACTGCACTGAGAAACCACCATTGCTGAAGTCGTTGTATACATTTTTTATTATAGGGAGTCAAGAGATCTGTGCTTGGCACTGCTGGTAGTAAGGCACAGTGGATCATGCCATAGGCAAAACGCCATGTTATCATTTCATGCACAGATGCCAAGGACAGCAGCCACTCGCCCCACCTTGGATATTCTCAACAACCATCGCACTGTTTCTGACGTGTTTGAATCAATCATGAGAGATATTATCTCTAAAATTTATAATCATTTCCATGACTTCACTCATGAGTAATGCATGACCTCCAACGACAGAACCTTTCACTACGAGCCTTATGAGTGGCTCGCAAATCAATGGACATTTCCAGTTTTAGCTAAGGCAATGCCCCGCCTATCTCCAGCTAAGTTCCACCCACAGCTCGCTCGTGTTGGGATCGATGGATCCCTGAACTCACTGAGTATCAGTTTCCAGAAGACTATACAGGTAAGTTGTTGAATAGTTTGAAACTACTTTGGCGTGGTGCTGTTGCTGCCTATGGCAGCAACAGCGCCCAGTCAAATTAGTTTCAAAATATTCGATACAATATTTATTAAATAGTAAGACATACAATTCGTACAACGTGTCGGACTATTAAGCGCCTAAGACGGACTAAATAGAGTCATGCATGCCATAATTGATTATGACGTCATTCTACACGTCGTAGTTGTTTATGACGTCATATGATGGATGGATACACTGGAAAGGTCCATTG
Source organism: Chaetoderma sp. LZ-2023a (assembly GCA_034401795.1). NCBI lineage: Eukaryota > Metazoa > Mollusca > Caudofoveata > Chaetodermatida > Chaetodermatidae > Chaetoderma > Chaetoderma sp. LZ-2023a. Next base: position 40,131,934 of record CM067360.1, on the reverse strand, counting down.
ATGAGCTCCTTCACTCTTAACCATGTAAATAACGTTAGTAAGCCAGTACTGGATCTTTTCCATTCATGCAATCAGGCTCTGGCTACATGAACGAAAACGATCTAGCGCTCTCAAGCTAACGTTATTTACATGGCCAAGGTCAATGGCATTTTAGAAACCGTAACTATCAAATTGTAACGGATACTTGTGGGCATCCTTAGAAATTATGCATATGGTATCAATACATATTTCTGCTAGCCAATTCATCAAAATGATTAGCAACAAAATAGAGAAAACTTAATTGTGCCATTTTAATATTTTGTTAAATTATGCGAAAAAACCTCGCATTTAGGCGACAAATCACCAACAATGTATACCATTGCACAACAGTGGCTGCTGGGGAATTGGATTATCTTTAAAATGAGACCTTAGTCAGCTTAATCTGATTATTAACTAGAATGGCACCCTCAATTATATAAACTATACTACTCTACAATAGCTATCATATCAATTAATCATACCTGGGCATAGGCCCTTTAAAATACAGGACAATATATTTTCTCTCTATATTTAGAAAGTGAGTTGTAACTAAGCCAGTTTTAACTTGTGATTCAACACCATTGTAGATATTTACACTGAAATATGCTTTAAAACAAAACAATCTTCCATGTACCGGTGTAGGCCTACTATGCAACATCATAGTACAATATTTGCTAGCTAGTCTTACTTACCTCGCGTATATTGCCAGATAACAGTCACTTTGTGAGCGCTATGAAGAAATACCGAGAATCCATAACCAATGTAGTAACGTTAAATATTTAGAACTTGAACTTGTATTTATATAGGCTCATGCGCGATGGTCTGTAATCTCTGATTGCTTTTACTTTGTATTGCGTGATGTAATAGACGTTCATAGATCGGCCTTTGTCTGCAGCTGTCAGTACTGAGACGAAAGTAGCAATCCCCAGTTTAATGTTATTAGCAAGTGAAACACGCTAGAGATTGTTAAGAAAATAACATTTTCTAAAGATATACCATTACATGACGTCAGGGAGACAGCATGTCAGTGCCCAGACCTTGCCATTTTGGGCTATGACATGTTTTTACAAATCCTTGTACGTATAGGTGATTGTAGCAATCCCTTGTTTTAAGCTATAATCGAGTGAAACACAACACACACCGTTAATAAAATCAAATTTTGCAAAGATATACAGTGACATGTCGTCAGAGAGACAGCATGTCAGTGCCCAGACCCTGTTCATTTTGGGCACAGGTATGTTTTTACAAATCCTCGTACGTATATGCGAATATAGAAATCCCCTGTTTCATATTATAATCGCGTATAACACAACACACACTGTCAACAAAATCAAATCTCACAAAGATATATAATCACATGGCACCAGGGAGACAGCATGTCAGTGCCGAGACCCTGTCTCTTTTGGGCTGTGGTATGATTTTACAAATCGTCGTATGTATATGTGAACATAGCAATCCCCTGGTTCTTGTTAAAATAAAGTGCAACACAACACACACTGTTAATAAAATCAACTTTTGTAAAGATATAACATCACATAGCGCCAGGGAAACAGCGTGTCAGTGCCCAACCCATGCCATTTTGGGATATGACACGTGTTTTTACAAATCCTCGTACGTATAGGTGATTGTAGCAATCCCTTGTTTTAAGCTATAATCGAGTGCAACACATCAAATACAGTTAATAAAATCCAATTTTGCAAAGATATACACTGACATGGCGTCAGAGACAGCATGTCAATGCCCAGACCCAGTCCATTTTGGGCCGTGGTATGATATTACAAATCCTCGTACGTATATGTGAGCATAGCAATCCCCTGTTTCTTGTTAAAATAAAGTGCAACACAACACACACTGTTAATAAAATCAAATCTCACAAAGATATATAATCACATGGCACCAGGGAGACAGCATGTCAGTGCCCAGACCCTGTTCATTTTGGGCACAGGTATGTTTTTACAAATCCTCGTACGTATATGCGAATATAGAAATCCTCTGTTTCATATTATAATCGAATATAACACAACACACACTGTTAACAAAATCAAATCTCACAAAGATATATAATCACATGGCACCAGGGAGACAGCATTTCAGTGTCCAGACCCTGTCCATTTTGGGCTGTGGTATGATATTACAAATCCTCGTATGTATATGTGAATATAGCAATCTCAAGTTTCATGTTATAATAAAGTGCAACACAACACACACACTGTTAATAAAATCAACTTTTGTAAAGATATGCAATCGCATGGCGCTTGGGTGACAGCATGTCAGTGCCCAGTCCCTGCCATTTTGGGCTGAGGTATGATTTTACAAATCCTCGTATATATAACCGAATGTAGCAATCCCCTGTTTAATGTTATTAGCCAGTGAAACACGCTAGAGACTGTTAAGAAAATAACATTTTCTAAAGATATACCATGACATGACGTCAGGGAGACAGAATGTCAGTGCCCAGACCCTGTCCATTTTGGGCTGTGGTATGATATTAGAAATCCTCGTACGTATATGTGAATATAGCAATCCCCTGTTTCATGTTATCATGAACTGCAACACAACACACACCGTTAATAAAATCCAATTTTGCAAAGATATACAGTGACATGTCGTCAGAGAGATAGCATGTCAGTGTCCAGATCCTGTTCATTTTGGGCACAGGTATGGTTTTACAAATCTTCGTACGTATATGTGAATATAGGAATTCCCTGTTTCATATTATAATCGAGTATAACACAACACACACTGTTAACAAAATCAAATCTCACAAAGACATATAATCACATGACACCAGGGAGCCAGCATGTCAGGGCCCAGACCCAGTCCATTTTGGGCTGTGGTATGATATTACAAATCCTCGTACGTATATGTGAACATAGCAATCCCCTGTTTCTTGTTAAAATAAAGTGCAACACAACACACACTGTTAATAAAATCATTGTTTGTAAAGATATAACATCACATGGCGCCAGTGAGACAGCGTGTCAGTGCCCAGACCATGTAATTTTGGGCTATGACATGTTTTTACAAATCCTTGTACGTATAGGTGAATGTAGCAATCTCTTGTTTTAAGCTATACTCGAGTGAAACACAACAAACACAGTTAATAAAATCCAATTTTGCAAAGATATACCATTACATGACGTCAGGGAGACAGCATGTCAGTGCCCAGACCCTGTTCATTTTGGGCACAGGTATGTTTTTACAAATCCTCGTACGTATATGCGAATATAGAAATCCCCTGTTTCATATTATAATCGCGTATAACACAACACACACTGTCAACAAAATCAAATCTCACAAAGATATATAATCACATGGCACCAGGGAGACAGCATGTCAGTGCCGAGACCCTGTCTCTTTTGGGCTGTGGTATGATTTTTACAAATCCTCGTATGTATATGTGAACATGGCAATCCCATAGTTCTTGTTAAAATAAAGTGCAACACAACACACACTGTTAATAAAATCAACTTTTGTAAAGATATAACATCACATGGCGCCAGGGAGACAGCGTGTCAGTGCCCAACCCATGCCATTTTGGGCTATGACACGTGTTTTCACAAATCCTCGTACGTATAGGTGATTGTAGCAATCCCTTGTTTTAAGCTATACTCGAGTGAAACACAACAAACACAGTTAATAAAATCCAATTTTGCAAAGATATACAGTGACATGGCGTCAGAGAGACAGCATGTCAGTGCCCAGACCATGTCCATTTTGGGCTGTGGTATGATATTACAAATCCTCGTACGTATATGTGAACATAGCAATCCCCTGTTTCATGTTTTAATCAAGTGCAACACAATACACACTGTTAATAAAACAACTTTTGTAATGATATACACTAACATGGCGCCAGGGAGACAGCATGTCAGTGCCCAGACACTGCCATTTTGGGCTGAGGTGTGATTTTACAAATCCTCGTATATATAACCGAATGTACCAATCCCCTGCTTAATGTTATTAGCAAGTGAAGCACGCTAGAGGCGGTTAAGAAAATATAATTTTCCAAAGATATACCATTATATGACGTCAGGGAGACAGCATGTCATTGCCCAGACCGTGCCATTTTGGGCTGTTGATGTTTTTACAAATCTTCGTCCGCATTCATGAATGTAGCAATCCCTTGTTTTAAGCTATAATCGAGTGCAACACAACAAACACTGTTAGGAAAATCAAATCTCACAAAGATATACAGTGGCATGGCATCAGAGAGACCGCATGCCAGTGCCCAGACCCTGTCCATTTTGGGCTCAGGTATGTTTTTACAAATCCTCGTACGTATATGTGAATATAGAAATCCCATGGTTCATGTTGTAATCGAGTATAACACAACACACACTGTTGACAAAATCAAATCTCACAAAGATATATAATCACATGGCACCGGGGAGACAGCATGACAGTGCCCAGACCGTGTCCATTTTTGGCTGTGGTATGATTTTACAAATCCTCATATATATATATATATATATATATGAACATAGCAATCCCCTGTTTCATGTTTTAATAAAGTGCAACACAATACACTCTGTTAATAAAATCAACTTTTGTAAAGATATACAATCACATGGCACCAGGGAGACAACATGTTAGTGCCAAGACCATGTCCATTTTGACCTGTTTTTACAAATCTTCGTATGTATAGATGAATGTAGGAAACCCCTGTTTTATGCTGACAACCCACACTGTTAATAAAATCAAATTCTGTAAAGATTTACAATCACATGGCGCCATGGAGGCAGCATGTCAGTGCCGGACCCTGTCATTTTGTTATGGTGTGTGTTTTACAAATCCTCGTACGAACATGTGAATTTAGCAATCCCTGGTTTAATGTTATAATCGAGTGCAACACAACACACACATGTTAATAAAATCAACTTTGTACGGATATACAATCACATGTCGCGCCAGGGAGACAGCATGTCAGTGCCCAGACCTTGCCATTTTGGGCTGTGGTATGTTTTTCCAAATCCTCGTACGTGTAGGTGAATGTAGCAATCACCTGTTTAATGCTATATGCAATTAAGTGTAACATGCCAGAGACTGTTACGAAAATAACATTTTGTAAAGATATACCATTACATGGTCGCATTGCGACAGCATGTCAGTGCCCAGACCCTGTTATTTTGGGCCTTGGTTTGTCTTTACAAAGCCTTGTACGTATGGGTGAATGTAGCAATACCCTGTTTCATGCTATAATCCAGTGCAACACCATACACCCTGTTAATAAAATCAAATTTTGCAAAGATATACAATCACATGGTGCCAGGGAGACAGCATGACAGCGTGCAGCCCCTATCATTTGGGCTGTGTAAAGGTTTTCTTTTACAAATCCGCGTAAGTATAGATGAATGCAGAAATCCCCTGGTTTTTTTAATATATAATTGCGTGCAAGACAACACACACTGTTAATAAAATCAAATTTTCTAAAGACATGACAGGAAAACAACATGTCATTGCCCAGATCCTTTCCATTTTGGTCTGCGGTATGTTTTTACAAATCCGTATACAGAATCATTAAATTTTAGCATTGTGAGCTGTGAATTAACTTCAAGAGAAAAATAGTGTGACTTCGTAAGTGGATGTAATTTTAAATTTCCAGCCAACAACTATGCCTATATATTAATATTTTCAAAATCCGGTGGGAAATTGCATTAATAGTTGTTGGTAGTTTACAGTTTTGTTACAATGCAATTATGCCAATATGGCCCAAGTGTTGTTTATCACTCAGAAAACTGGAAATGACTTCCAAAAGAAAGTAATTTTCCATATTACATGGGGTCTGGATAGCCACGCTCTTTTCCCACTTAAACTACCAGCCAACAGCCTTTGATTAGAAGGCAGCAAGTTATTTTCAAAATATATATAAATATCCATAGATTATATCTATTTGAAAAGAAAATGCAAAATTCTAGTTAGAAGTTGTTTGCCTGGTAATTTATAATCAATGGAATTTCATCACCTTACCAAATCACCGGATAAAATTTCAAATTTAACTAACCACTCGAAATTTGTAGGAGACAATTTGTGCAGGTTATATTGTTAGATTATGTGAGGCGGTGGGTGTGTGGTGGTCGGGTGAGTTGGCATTTAGGATTATATAAACATCAAAACATCCTGTGGCGACAATGGCTTGGTCAGATAGGCTAGAGCTAAATTTATGAAATATAACTAAAATTGAATAGGTCATCCATGTTCATCCTTTTTGTGCGGATTACAGCATCGACGTCACGCTAAAAGTGCCTATGACTCAAATAACCGACACTTGCCTGCATTGGGCCAGTACTGCGCCGATACACAGTTGCCGAAAACGTCATAGTTGGAAATGCGCGATTTAGTTCGCTATGCCGATACACAGCTCAGCTAGCTGATGCTGCCGACACTGGGCCAGTACTGGGCCGATATGCAGTTGCCGATACCCTTAGTTAGCCGACACTGCCGACGCTATGCCGGTACTGCCCCAATACGGTGTGTTATCTGGGGCTATAACCGCCAATAATGTTTTGAGAGATTTATTATAAATGATAGCAAAAATATACAAGAACCTACTGAGATGCATACCTCAGCAACATATTTCACCATAGTACTAAGCTCATCATTACCATTGCCATAAATCACACAAATAAAAACAGAAAAAGAACACTGTTGCGAAAGTCAAGTTCCGATTTCTAATTAACAAGGGAGGTAAATCGTATCGGTAATTACCTAACAATAGCCTCACGCAGTTACTTCCCTTGAACAATATAAAATGAACGCGCGGGTCCAAAAACGTATTTTTATTTTAGGAATTAGATGTTTGTTGGGCACACGCAATGTATTCACCTTATTTTTTCAGTTCACAGATGTAGACCAGGTGTATGCAAATGTTGCAGAAGCAACATCAATTAAAATGAGGTCTATGAATTTCAGATCTATGGTTCCTTAATCACGGTATTAACCTGAAAAAAGGAAATATTATTAGATACAGACAGACTTATACAGATCGCCGGTAAAACAATTTTAATAACATTCATAACATTACATTATTTTACAACAATATAGCGATGTTGAACATGCTGCCGAAAATGTAATAATGTGAGAGGCTGCCGAAAATGTATGTTTTTATGCGCCATATTTGCGTCTCGGTAGGCTTCCGAAAACGAATTAATATTTGCGACTGCCGAAATTACATGGCTGCCGAAACCGCCTGAGACCGAAAATTCATTTACCAGAAGAAGATAAATTAACTTGTTCTATTTATGACAAACGATACAATTTGGGGAAAAAAAAATTAAACATGGCTGCCAATAACTGGCTGATTATTTTGAAAACAATTTGGCAGTAAAGAAGGAAGCAACAACGCACTTAATACATTTTTTAAATAATCACAAAGGGCATACACTTGGTTCGATTCACTATTCTGACAGTTACTCTCACGCTGTGCGCCTAGTGTGGTCGTAATAGACATTGTTTATAGATTAAATTAAATCGTGGATCTGAAGCGTCATTTTAGAGGACGATGGCGAGATTATTTCAAACAGCAAAATATTACCTGAAGCTTTAGATCGAAGCTGTAGCCGACGGACACAAAGATAATGTATATAGCGAGATGGGAAATACCCGCGCGCGTTGCGACGCTATTGAAAAACAGCGCCATCATACGACTACGACGTGACTTTGACGTTATACAGCCGGCATTAACTCGTAAAACGAATGACGCGTTAACGCAAATCTCCCTTAACGCGGGAAACAAAGCGAACCAGGCGAAATAAATAAATAAATAAATAAATAAATAAATAATTAGCCAAACAAGGTAAACAAACAAACATGTAAATAAACAAATAGATATGGCGCGCGCTGCAGTGAATTTAAAGGTGGAAAATCAAAGGATAAAAAATGTAGCTTGATCATAGTTGAGGGGCTCAGGCTCTGAGATCGGATGCGCAAATTAAAAGAGGAAGAATGAAAATTGTGTGTTTTTTAGTTCCCGAAAGATTAGAAATTCATGTTATAGTCCTACTATTTGCTACACCATGCCTATAATTAACACCACATATATATATATATATATATATATATATATATATATATATATATATATATATATATATATATATATATATATATATATATATATATATATATATATATATATATATATATATATATATATATAAATATAGGGGGTGGGTGGGACTGGTTGTAATGGGGTTGTACATCTTCAAATATCATGAACATTCGCCTACGCATTGCGAATATAATTGGTGTAGGCAAGAAGAGATTATCAAAAAAATGGGGGTACTGCAATTTTTGAACGACACTTTTCTAAGCACGGCATACATACGTACGAATGGAGCGGGCACATGGACGCACGCACGCAGGCACGCACGCATCCGTTAAGTTAATGCTAATACAGGAAGCTATTTTGAGCACCTGTTTTGCACTATAGAAAATAATATCAGGGCCGGCATGAGCGCCACAGCGGCGCGGCACCTTTTGAGCTAGCAAAACTAATTTTTTTAAATAGTTATATATCGCAACCATTTCCAGTTTCCAACTCCATAAATTTATTAATTAAATATAATCTGCTAATTCTTTTTTGACATATTTTATTGTATCATGTGTACAAAGTGATTGGGCACAAGTTCTAAGAATGTATTTGAGAGTTAAACAGACATTACTACTTGGCATAACTTTAATTACATTATACACTATTTTAGACAAAAAAATCAATCACTGAAAGTGAAATCCTGACATTACACCTCCCTTTAAAATATTCATTAAGAAAAGAGTTGCAAGTGCAGGGTCAAAATTTTTCAACTTCATAGCATCAAAGACCTTGTCCAATATATAACAGTGCAATTCTCATTGAAGAAGAAAAAAATAAAATAAATAAGAAAAAATAACAATTCTGGCAGATAAGCACCTGCTAATAATAATTATAGATATATTTCTCTTCGGCAAACAAATTTAATGCACTCTATCATATATAGCGATTTAAGGAATAATAAAACGTGGCGCTACTATAGTGGGGTGGTGTTGTATATGTGGGGCGGCGAGTGGGGTGGCGGTGGTGGTGGTGTTGGTGGTGGTGGTGTTGTGTGTGTGTGTGCGTGCGTGCGTGCGTGCGTGCGTGCGTGCGTGCGTGCGTGCGTGCGTGCGTGCGTGCGTGCGTGCGTGCGGGCGTGCGGGCGGGCGGGCGGGCGGGCGGGCGGGCGGGCGTGCGTGTGTGTGGTGGCCAATGGTCTCTGTCAATCCCTTCTAAAATCACTTAATTTGTTATATAATGTGTACTTTTGGCACCAGTTAGTCTCCTGACTGCCAGAAGCATTGTTAGCGACATGTAGCGCTTCAGAGTAAGATTTTAAACTTTACTGGCCAAGTTTGAGTAATTTCAGCAGCAGCAGACGCAGCACCATTAGCACCAGTGAGCAACAGCAGCAGCAGCGGTAGAGATAGTTGTAGCGGTAATAGCAGTAGCAGTAGTAGTAGTGATGGTGGTGGTGGTGGAGGTAGTGGTAGGAGTAGTAGTAGTAGTAGTAGTAGTAGTAGTAGTAGTAGTAGTAGTAGTAGTAGTAGTAGTAGTAGTAGTAGTAGTAGTAGTAGTAGTAGTAGTAGTATTTTTCTGAACGGTTTTCAATTTTTATCAGCTCATCTCTAACCCGGGCAACTTCTAGTTAATAAATATTTTTGCGTTGTTATAGTATCATCAACATTGTATAGGGAGGATCGGCATAAAATGGTTCCCTATGTACGTGTATAGGTGAGTGAGTGAGAGCCGCGGCGCGCGTGCGTATGCGCGTGCGTGCGCTGGCTCGTGCCTGCGCGCGCTCTCGTTTACGCGAGTAACTGCGAGACTCACATTTGTAGGAGCGCAGAAGGAACAAGTCCGGGTTGAATACTTGCCACGGTAAAATCAAAATTGATCAGGAGGTTTAACCAATAGTGGGATCAAGGAGGTCGGTATTAAGGCCTACGCGATTTCAGAAACTACTCATACTTCTCTAATCAAATAGGAGTTATAACACACGTGTGTTCAATAATGAACACATGCGCCATTGATCATGGAAATGCAAATTTGATTCTTCACTGTGAAATTCTGAGTAATAACAAAAACACCAATTTTTAGTCAATATTTTAGGGAGCCCGCCGAACACCGATTTTTAATCACGTGCGTGTAGACCAATATCTAGACCTTTCAAGCAAGTATAGACGGTGGCCTAGACACTGGCCTAATCGACGTTATTTTAAAGCAAAACGTGTATATCTGGATTAGGTTATAATATTAACACAAACGGGATATAAACTACAAAATTATTATTGACTATATCGCACGTGTTAAATAAGTAAATTTGATGTAAAAAGGCGACAATTGCTTGATCTATTAGCAAAACGTAATTGTTTTTAATTACACCCCCCCCCCCACCCCCCTATAACGTCACGTCAAGGACGTAAGAGGGCGCTACGCCGGAAAAGCTGCGCAAAATTGTATGAGCGTTATAACGTAATTCCCATCTTGCTATGTCTATTATCTTTGGCCGACATGCTTGAAGCGAGGCGAAGCAGCAGAGCTCTGTCAGAACAGCAATATGGATATTCGAAAACTGGTGACTCATTTTGACAGCTTAAATTATATAGTAAAGACAAACCTTTCAGTGATGATCTGTCTGTGTCGATAGGAGGTTTTTTCGTGACATCATTACGTCATTATTTTTAGAACGGCGGAAGCCTGGCCGTCAAGCGGAAAGTAAACACTGATCTTGCTGGCTGTAAATCTTATCTTACACCACATGAACTCACATGAATCCTCTTCTGACAGAAGGCATCAAATGGGCTCTGGCGTCAGTTCTGGGCTGCATATACAGGATGGCTGATTCAGTTGTAGTTTGTCACCACATTCATGGTTTGTTAGCATTTCTTTAAAGAAAGTGGGATGAAAGATTGAATCAGATTCGAAGTTGAATAGCAGTTTACTCCATAGTTGACTGATTTGACCACAGTTTCTTATTCACATTCGAAACATTCGACACATTCGTTTTTTCACGGTGGTAATAGAAACGGTGTAAGTCTCGCACTGGTCGGTCGACCACGGGGTTGTTTGCACGTTTGATGTTTAGTAATATGAATAGGCTACATTCGGGCCATATTAAAAAAAAAATCCCGGAAATAATATTGTAGCGAACAAAAGAGTAGTGAAAAACATGAACAATTGCTCGCAATTGCCTATATAAGGCGCTGCGCTGTCTGAATCGGCCATTACCCCAGATTTTCATACATATAAATCGATAGAGCTCCCAAAGAACTATCGACATGCAAAACATTAGAAAGTTCTATCTCCATATTTTTTAGCAATGGAGGTCTGATTACAGTAAATCTTAATGGAATTCCATTCACAGGCGTGTTTATGGCGCCATTCTGTCTGAACCGGCAATTACCCCAGATTTTAGACCAAACAGGTCGATAGCGCTCCCAAAGAACTACAGCCATGCACAAAATTGGAAAGTTCTATCTCCATTATTTTTAGCAATACACGTTTCTTTCCGATATATCCGAATGTGTCGAATGTCAATTAGATAAACATTCGACACATTCGGTTTTTTTCACGGTGGTAATAGAAACGGTGTAAGTCTCGCGCTGGTCGGTCGACCACGGGGTTGTTTGCACGTTTGATGTTTAGTAATATGAATAGGCTACATTCGGGCCATATTAAAAAAAGGCTTGTTACTTGAGCTAACTGTAGCTCGCAGGGATACACGCTGGTCCGCCATGTCATTCCGTTCCATCGCACCGCAAGTGCATGATGTGCGGGAGGGATGGTTAGCTGCGGATCTCGGGGTTGCGGATCCCGTATCATGTCTCTCCAGAAGGTACAAAGACCGGCCTCTAGAGCCGGTGGAACACTGATGTTCCAGTAAGGCCGTGCGACCATTGCCGCGGAGATTAAACCACACATTGTCATCCTAACTATTTGTGTCACCGGTATGTCTGTTCATTCTAATTTAGAGCAATGGATAAGATGTTAATTAAACAGTCATAAATTTAGTAAGTATTATACAAACAATACTACTCGTTTGACAGTAAATGAGCACAATAATACACACCCTAGAGCCATTCGGTGTTCTTTTTACGTGGTTTTGCTGAAACTACTACACAGATCCTTGAATCCGCAGAGGTATCCCCGCAACAGAGAGCTCCGCAACGAAGTCACAAGGTAGCTTAATATAAGCTAATATACCCCTAACTCACACATAAAGATAATATTGTTGTTGCGAGAAGAAAGTGCCTCGCATGGGCCTCCGTCACAGAAAAATGCCTTTAATGCCGAAGTGGAGGAAAAGAGCTGGCAAAAAGGGCCACTCTTTTGTTCAACAGAAAATGCTAAGTGCAGAAAATCCTAGTGAAGCCATAATTAATGTGATGCACACTGGTTTACGTGAAGACGGAACGAACGATTTCCGAAGAATTCCCAGGTCACCGTCTTATGTAGTTCCAAGGTTACTGCATTGGTAGTTGCCGCTTTATTCATGCGGGCCTTCTACTACAACCTAGCCTATCATTTAGTTGTTAGAATGAATACAAGATTTGGCCACAAGTGGCAGGGATTCCTACCTCATTTTAGATAGTTATACAATGGGCGCAGATGCCTAGCGTGTACCTCCAACGATAGCGTGCGTACATGTTATGACACAAGGCCCCTGAATCAGAAAAAAATCTGGTTACTTGCCCTGCAACCACATAAAACATCACCAGGAAAATGGCTACAGGTCACATAAGCATAGTTAAATACTGACATGCCGTTATGGTGGGGATAGAGAGATGGATCTCCACCGCGAGTGTCCTTCCCGCGAGGACGTGGCGGATTCCAAGATCTCACCTAGACACTCCAACGAGTTGGATGGAGATCCGTCTCTCCTCCGTCAATATGTCCTATGGATCTAATATTTGACCTGTTGTTAGGGGTAAGTTCCAGAATGCCCAGAATTGCACTGCGGGACGGTATATAACCTAACTAACTCACATATTTAACTATTGTTTTCGTAGTGCTTCATACATTGGCGGGGTTATCTAACTAACAATTATCCGAAGATACGGGGGAGATGTATGTAAATCAACACTTTAACTATCACCACTCGGAACCTCCGATAGGTTCGCAGGGTATGATCTGGCCAAAGTGTCGATAGGGAATCCAGACAACTAATAAGCCTTGCGGCTGGTGGATCATGGAAAGAGACAATAAGTCTATATATATATATATATATATATATATATATATATATATATATATATATATATATATATATATATATATATATATATATATATATATATATATATATATATATATATATATATATATATATATATATATATATATATATATATATATATATATATATATATATATATATATATATATATAAATATATATATACACCTGTGCAAAAGTTAAGCACCACCCTATTTTTACGCACATGCGAGGGTATATTCATGTGCTATGAAGAAAGCAATAGCATAAACATTTATGTACCCATCCATCTTAGTGCAAGAGGTAATAATGCAACTAGAGGAATGCTGATTATGATGGTGGGGAAACACTGTATGTTTTTGTTTGAACTTGAAAACGAGGCCTGAATATGGTTACGTTGACACAACTGACAACTATTGCCCTACAGTTGACACACGTGGCTAGATTGTCATTAATGGTGTCTGAAAACGAAGTTTAACATCTGTGCACGAGTTTGAGACTGTCATTATTAATACCGGGTATATCCACCTTGTGCCTGGATGACGGCCTGGAAACGACGTCTCATGCTGGTCACCAACCGACTGATACGCCATTGTGGTATTCGTTGCCACTCAAGATGGAGTGCGTCTGTTAATTCCTGTAGGTTCTGCACAGGAGGATCCCTCCTTCTCACCATGTTTCCCAGAATGTCCCAGATATGCTCAATAGGGTTCATGTCAGGGCTCCTTGCTGGCCATGGTAGGGTTTCGATGGCATTCTGGCGGAGGTATTCATGCACAGCTCTAGCACGATGTGGTCGGGCGTTGTCATCCATGAATATAGGGTGGGTTCCAGGTGCATGATTTACAAAATGAGGGACCACAACTCTATCCAGTATGGAATCTTGATATCTTTGTCCATTTAGTGTTCCAGGTAGAGTCAACAGATCCAGCTTACAATCAAATGAGATGCACCCCCATATCATAACGAAACCTCCACCAAATGGAACTTCTTCCATGATGTTACGTTGGTCGTACGCCGTGCGTCTGGACCTCCATACACGAGTTCGACCATCTGTGGCATGAAGCAGGAACCGACTTTCATCGGACCAGTGTACCCGTCTCCAGGATCTCATGTTCCAGTGTCTTCTTTCGTTGCACAACCTCAGACGCTCCTCTTTGTGGTGTGCAGTGAGGAGAGGACGTCTGACAGGTCTCCTAGCTTTCATGCCAGCAGCATACAGTCTCCTTTTGACGGTAGACATTGACACTCTATTGCGCGTTTCCCATTGCTGGCTGAGCACTCTGCTGTTGGTGAATGGAGATCTCCTAACAAGGCGTACTAGGGCTCGATCAACACGGGCAGTAGTTTTCTTCGGTCTTCCAGATCTAGGCCTGTCCTTCACCTCGTTAGGTTGCCCATGTTTTGCAATCAAACGACTGATTACAGTATGGTTAATGTTCAGCTGTCTGCCAATCTCTCTGCATGACATACCAGTGGTATGCATGCCTATGATTTGCCATTTCACACGATCACTTAACCTTCATCTTGCCATAGCGGTTCACAATCAAGAGCTAATTCTCTCTGTACAAATAAACCACGGTCATGAACACAAAATTCCTAATCTTGTCGCCTAAATCTGTATGTAATGTTCTACACCTCAAACTGGACTTTTACATAACTGAACACGTGTGCTGTTTCCCGCCACGCACGGACATCAAGCGGCGTGAAGTCATGCATGCATGTGCATTTCGTACTTGGAATTATGTCAGCTAACGCGGGGACAAAAAGTATGGCAGCCTAGTTGTACCATCATGTTTCTACGTTCTATTGTTTTTGCTGGTGCGTAACTTTTGCACAGGTGTATATATATATATATATATATATATATATATATATATATATATATATATATATATATATATATATATATATATATATATATATATATATATATATATATGAGGCCCTATAGGTAACTAGCCAATTTTACACAACCTTGCCAGTGCGTTATGCTACATTACCACAACAAGCGGAAAAGGGGCATACACTATGCGTCTCTGACAGAAAAATTGTCCCTAACCACTTTAAACCCATGCTATCGAGCGAAAAAGCCAGGTTTAGTCGGTAACATATCAGCTTCAAACAATTAGAGCATGATCAGCGACCTCGGTGTAAAATTGATGCTGATGGGAATATAGTGATGCGGATATATATGTTGCTGTATAGTATTTACTAGCGTACTGCGATCCAGAGTTTTTTTTATAAATAAACAAAACATCTCAACTGGATGGCTAACTGCCATATACACAACTAACGGATGCACATGATAAATACAGTCAGATAAATAAATGATTAGAATAAGTATCACAGGTCATTGGACCTAATGGTGCTGCTAGTTGAAAGCATCCACAGTAAACAAGGATAATATTCACAGTGGAACAGAAATTATAAGAATACGGTCCTAAGACCGGGAAAGTACCTATTAGTCATCAGTACCATATACGGAGATAAAAATTAAATGTTCAATATTATAGCTACTTGAGTACCTATTGGTCATCGGTATGGAACAAGTTCATGAGTTACTGAAATTGAGGCGCTAACAAATAAATAGCACGAGATGACACGTTATCTAATGCTGGAAAGATTTCCGCAGGCAGGTATCCGCAGGCAGGTCTCCACAAGCTGACTTCTCCAGGCAGGTCGGGTATGGTACACTCTCAGGCCAGTGAAATAGAACAGTTCAGGAAATATCCACTAGATAGTCTCTTAGCTGATACATAATATAAGCAGTGGTTGTGAAGTTTTCCGTCTGGCGACGGGAGTAGGGAAGTTTGAAGTTGCCCATTAACAGAGAGGGCTAATAAATATTATTATGCATGTACAATAACTGGCACACGGTGCGGTATACGTTGCATAGCTCTTGTGGGGCACCTAACAAAGTCCCACCAGACTGTGGTCAAAATGTGAATTAATCACACACGACATGCAGTGCGGAAGTTGAAGTCCACTTTTCAGCATGGTTGGCAGATCCGGCGAGTCGTCCACCACGAATTACCATCAGCTCTACATTCCGCAGAATGACATCTGGGACCGCATGGCCCTTCTACGGAAAGACTCCATTAGAAAGGTCTGGATGCGGGAGTTATTACTTTAAGTTAGTTTATTAGCCCCGAATGGCTGTCCGGGGGTAACCAAAAACTGTGGAAGCCGAGGACTCCTTACCACCGCGGATGAGCTGAAATCAGAATGGCACCGGATGATGCAGGAATCACCATAGGTTAGCAGTTACACACGTAAATCCCGATGGTCCAGCAGTCCTGCGCGCGCCGGCTTACACGCCGGTGATTCTCCTGATTCTCGATTTTCACCCCTTTTATACTACTCGTGACGTCAAAGGTGGTGCCTCAGCCAATCAGCGGCCGAGCAGTAGCCAATCAGCGTGCAGCTAGAAGTGGTGACGTGGCTATCACGTGCACAGCACATTCTATATCTATTTATGCATACACGCGATTACGACGTCAAATGTAATATTTTGAAAATAAATTAACGGGAGTTTCGTGGATAACTCAGCCATTTCTGGGCGGATTTTAAAATAGTAAAACGTCCTGTATTCCTCGTTTTATTCCGGTCCTGATCGGTACCAAGAACAACGGGAATGATCTAGTTTAAGACATTTACGAGTACCAATTCGGTACGTTATAGGCATGCACTCGCTTCCTATTCCGAGACGTGTTGTCAGGGAAGCTCTGACGTGCGCGCATGCGCACCACACGTTTTAACGGACAGTCGGTTTTAACGAAAACATCTCTTATAGGGCTTATAAACGAGTACCATCCTACTCAGGGGCGGGGGTGAGGGTGGTGGGGGTGTGCTTGGAGCGAATCCGGAGTGGCCATTCCGTACCCAGCTCAGCTGGGACAGTCAGTACCCATTCGGTCGATCCGTGCTACAAAACACAGTACATAGGAAACAAGTAAATAAGTGAATAACTTGTATAAGTTTCAAAGAACTAAACATACAGAAATAAGGAACTAAATGAGGTTTTATTAAGAACAACTGGACTGTGATTTATTTGAAATTTAACACAGTCTGAACGATTGGATTGGCCTTTGTTATTTTATAAGATTGTAGGGGATATTGTCAGGGTCTTATCGAACCTTGCATAGAACAATTGTAGTAATAGGTGGATACGATTACGGTTTCTACTCACTACGCTGTTTGGAAGGCACAGCGTAGGATAAGATGGTCAAATGCGCCTTAACATTCTATTCTATGGAATTTTTAGATATTCAGCGGTGATACACTTAATTTCATAGTCTTTTGCACTCGACTAGAATAGAGATTATGTAAGTTATGGACGCAATGAGTGCCCCGTGCTCTCGGAAATAATCTAAGTCTGCACGATTGTGCAAGTTTGAGTCATCTGAATTTACCGTACAGTGACAATGGTGGGATCCATGATTTATGTAATCTTTTTTTAAAGCTCGTCATAGTCCAGTCAGTTCATAATGCAAACCTAACTCCCTTCAAGAAATCAGGTTGTTATTAAAGTTCTCGTGTCCCATTAAATATAGACCCTTTTTCAGGAGATATGAGATGCCTGCTGATTTCTATTCAATTTACCCAGCATGCAATGCTACCCAGCATGCAATTTCCTGACTCCATAATCGTTGTAACTATATGACGCCATATTCGTTGAGTCTATTGTCTGTATAGGGCAGGATTTCTCAAACAAAACCAACCCGCCTGCACGTGCAAATAGTCATTTGTCCTCCAGCTCTGGAAACGGAAGCATGTACGTAGGACGTATTCACGGCAGCACATTCGACAGCCTGTATGCCAGTATTGAAATACAGACTGCCGAATGTACTGCCGTGAATACGCCCTACGTGCATGATTACGCTTCCAGAGCTGGAGGACAAATGTCTATTTGCACGTGCAAGCAGGTTGGTTTTGTTTGAGAAGTCCTGGCTTGTGCAGACAATAGACTCAACGAATATGGCGTCCAATAGTTACAACGATTATGGAGTCAGGGCATTGCATGCTGGGTAGCATTGCACGCCGAGTAGCATTAAATGCTGGGTAAATTGAACAGGCATCTCATATCTCGTGCAAAAGTGTTTGTCTATAATGGAACACGAGGGCTTTAATTCTGTGGTTCAGCTTATCCGATTCTTGATACTGTGATATAAAGTGTCTATATATTGCATACAAGCAAACGATATACTGGAGTATGAAATGCCAAATTAACGAAGTCTGCTTTGTTTTCGAAAGAGTTTTGCTTCTTTTTGTGCTGCATCCTTTGCTTCTGTGTATGTACAATGCGTCATTAGCATGCGCAAATAGATTCTGGATTCTGGTAGTATGACATGTGCTATAAAATCAGATGCAAACTGATTGTTGTGTTTACACCGTTGAAATAGTAGTCCATCTGATGGAGCATTAAACAGTTGTGCGCTCATGCCCATTACATTTTTCCTCATACTTACAAGTTTGGCTTTAGGTTTCAACATTAAATTCAATTGCAATTCTATACTCAATGTTTGAAAGCCGAACCCAAACTGCAGCTGCTGCATAGGATCTTGTTTTAAAGAGTTTGCACATCGTTTACATTTCTTATCCATGCAGGGTGTATCTGATTTATGTATGATATCCTTTAAATGGTCAATCAGTTTTTCAAAGTTGTCGTCTAGAAAGCTATTGTCGATGACAGTACTGTCAATTATTTCAGGTTCATCACTAGAGCTACTACCATGCTCACACGCAATCACCATTGTTTTTCTGTTATATTCACGGCAAGTTGATATATCGTTTGCTTTTACACAATCTGTAGACACATTGTGACATAAGCTTTCAGCAGCCATAAGGGTAAATACGCCACAGCTATGTGAATCAGTTTGTCTATTTGTTTCAATAATTTGCAAATTCCATTGAGCTTCATCCTTTACATTAAGAACTATGTTCCGCTCTTTTATATACCGCGTACAATAATCTAATAT
Source organism: Chaetoderma sp. LZ-2023a (assembly GCA_034401795.1). Lineage (NCBI taxonomy): Eukaryota > Metazoa > Mollusca > Caudofoveata > Chaetodermatida > Chaetodermatidae > Chaetoderma > Chaetoderma sp. LZ-2023a. Next base: position 40,112,707 of record CM067360.1, on the reverse strand, counting down.
GTCACGATCGAGGGAGTCTTCAGAATTTGGTAGACTGTCTGCAATGGATACAGTTTTCGTTTGTGGACTGATCGAAATGAACACCCAATGACCATGATATCACTTGCCTGTTTTCAATGCCTGGGCCAAAAATGGAACGAATATATAATCATAATTTTCAAAATCTAACTCCTAGACATAACCATTGATCAAATTTATCTTATATCCACTTTGCTCCCCAAAACTAAGACAATGGATAGCATCTTTTGAACTTATTACACAAAATCTTAGATATGTATTAATAACGCACTCATTAAGATCTCTATTATTCTGCAAAGCAGGTCAAATCGTCTTTTGTAATTTTATTACCTAAAATCCGATACGGATGTCTTAAATCTGGAATAAATTCTTCCTCCCATTCTAGACTTTCTTCCAAAAAATTGTATTTATTAAATACTAGTTTGGATTCGTCTCAACATCATCGTTTTGCTCTTTTGAATCTGCATTCGCGTTTAGTGATGGCTCATCATTTCTTTTATAATGCAGAAAGTAGCACTCTGTTTGTACTGTCTTGGAATTTAACCTTTTATCAGCAGGAGGGGACTTAATTGTGTTATCGTCATTGTATGTACAGTTGTTGCCTTCAATGACCTCTGTAGTATAGTGGCCAGCGTTCATTGAGCCATAGTGTCGTTGAACTGCTTGAAGTTCATATGTACAGAAAACTTCTTTGTTTTCTAAATGAATTTGTCTGTTCTGTATTACCAACTGGGAATTTCTTCTTAGACAGACTTGTGCTGTAACCCGCTTTAGTTGTAGAATTAGCAAGTGCGGAAAAGTGGAGATATAATCACGCGACAAATGTGGTTTGGTACTTTTGCAACTTTCACAATCGACCTCTACAATTTGTTCTTTAAAATATTCTTCAACACACGTCTGTACCGATTGTACCGGCCTGGGGTTGGGGCTATCTCCACCTGTAGTATTGGAAACAACGTAGGTGCTGTCTTTCTTATGTTTTTACATGTGTTGCATTGAAGTTGGGTTTGCGTTGTGAACTGACTTGTAATACTATTCGTCATAAGATCATTGACAATATATAAAATAAAATCACATGGATCCCGTTGTATATGAACTCTATAATCATTGTACACATGGGCAACAACTAGTTCGAGAAGGGTTTCTGGGTCGTGATTTCTATGGGATGTTCCTGGTTCATTTAATGTCGCTACCATAGTGATCACATGTTCTGTCAGGCAATCTAAATGGCGTATTTGAGGAATATCTGTTAGCATAGTTTTAAGCGCTTGCAAAGAACTGTTGAGCCAGCAATTACTTTGCATGTTTAATAACCCAGTTAGATAACCCATCGCGCTTGTGTCTGTTTTGAATCCAATTCAGACAGCATTGCGCCTTATATAGGCAATTGCGGGCAATTTTTAATGTTTTTCACTACTCTTTTGTTCGCTATGTACAATATTATTTTCGGGATTTTTTTGGAAATATGGCCCGAATGTAGCCCATTCATATTACTAAACATCAAACGTGCAAACAACACCGTGGTCGACCGACCAGCGCGAGACATACACCGCTTCTATTACCACCGTGAAAAAACCGAATGTGTCGAATGTCTATCTAATTGACATTCTACATTTTCGGATATATCGGAAAGAAACGGGTATTGCTAAAAATAATGGGGATAGAACTTTCCAATTTTTTGCATGTCTGTAGTTCTTTGGGAGCCCTATGGATCTGTTTGGTCTAAAATCTTGGGTAATGGCTGGTTCAGACAGTATGGCGCCATAAATACGCCTGTGAATGGAATTCCATTAAGATTTACGGTAATCATACCTCCATTGCTAAAAATAATGGAGATAGAACTTTCTAATTTTTTGGATGTCGATAGTTCTTTGGGAGCGCTATCGATGTGTTTGGTCTAAAATCTGTGATAATGGCCGGTTCAGATAGAATGGCGCCATAAATACGCCTGTGCACGGAATTCCATTAAGATTTACGGTAATCAGACCTCCATTGCTAAAAATAATGGTGATAGAACTTTCTAATTTTGTGCATGTCGATAGTTATTTGAGACCCCTATCAACTTATCTGGTCTAAAATCTGGGATAATGGCCGTTTCAGACAGTATGGCGCCATAAATACACCTGAGAATGGAATTATATTACAGTTTACGGTAATCATACCTCGATTGCTAAAAATAATGGCGGTAGAAGCTTCTAATTTTTTGCATGTCGATAGTTCTTTAAGAGCCCCATCAAGCTATCTGGTATAAACCTGGAGTAATGGCCGCTTCAGACAGAATGGCGTCATAAATACGCCTGTGAACGGAATTCCATTAAGATTTACGGTAATCAGACCTCCATTGCTTAAAATAATGGAAATAGAACTTTCTAATTTTTTGCATGTCTGTAGTTCGTTTGGAGCGCTATCGATCTGTTTGGTCTAAAATCTGGGATAATTAACAGTTCAGACAGTAGGGCGCCAAAATAGGCCTGTGAACGGAATTCCATTAAGATTTACGATAATCAGACCTCCATTGCTAAAAATATTGGAGATAGAACTTTCGAATTTTTTGCATGTCGATAGTTCGTTGAAAGCCCTATCAAGCTATCTGGTCTAAAATCTGGGGTAATGGCCGGTTCAGACAGTATGCCGCCAAAAATAGGCCTGTGAACGGAATTCCATTAAGATTTACGGTAATCAGACCTCCATTGCTAAAAATAATGGAGATAGAACTTTCTAATTTTTTGCGTGTCGATAGTTCTTTGAGAGCCCTATCAAGCTATCTGGTCTAAAATCTGGGGTAATGGCCGCTTCAGACAGAATAGCGTCATAAATACGCCTCTGAACGGAATACCATTAAGATTTACGGTAATCATACCTCCATTGCTAAAAATAATGGAGATAGAACTTTCTAATTTTTTGCATGTCGATAGTTCTTTGCGAGCCCTATCGATTTCTATGTATGAAAATCTGGGGTAATGGCCGATTCAGACAACATAGTCCCTTATATAGGGAATTGCGGGCGATTTTTCTTATTTTTCACAACTCTTTTGTACGCTACAATATTATTTCCATGATTTTTTTTAAAATATGGGCGAATGTAGCCTATTCATATTACTAAACATCAGACGTCCAAGCAATCCCGTGGTCGACCGACCACCGGGAGACTTACACCGTTTCTATTACCACCGTGAAAAAAACGAATGTGTCGAATGTTTATCTAATTGACATTCGACACATTTGGATATATCGGAAAGAAGCGTGTATTGCTAAAAATAATGGAGATAGAACTTTCCAATTTTGTGCATGTCTGTAGTTCTTCGGGAGCACTATCGATCTGTTTGGTCTAAAATCTGGGATAATGGCCAGTACAGACAGTGTGGCGCCAAACTCCACCTGTGAACGGAATTCCATTAAGATTTACGGTAATCAGACCTCCATTGCTAAAAATAATGGCGATAGAACTTTCTATTTTTTTGCATGTCGATAGCTCTTTGAGAGTCCTATCGATTGATATGTATGAAAATCTGGGGTAATGGCCGATTCAGACAACATAGCGCCTTATATCGGCAATTGTGGGCGCTTTTTCATGTTTTTCACTACTCTTTTGTTCGCTACAATATTATTTTCGGGATTTAAAAAGAAAATATGGCCCAAATGTAGCCTATTCATATTACTAACCATCAAACGTGCAAACAATCCCGTGGTCGAACGACCAGCCCGAGACTTACACCGTTTCTATTACCACCGTGAAAAATCCGCATGTGTCGAATGTTTCGAATGTGAATAAGGAACTGTATTCAAATCAGTACAGAATAAACAGATATTTACATGGCTATTACATGGCTATCCAGAGCAGTGTTGCCATAACTTGCGTGACTAACAATACAGGCTATTATTTGTGCCCGGATATAGAACAAGCGGCGATCTGTTATGAATATCTTAGATTGGTAGTGACATCAGGGCCATTCACAGGTTGCCATTTACTGAGTTTTTGATTCCCAGATTTGCATGTACCTTCACTAGATATCAAACACATACATTACTTGATGCTGATTTATCTACAGAGGAGGCTTGGCACATGAGTAAGTCTAATATTCCTAAATGTTTAGATCTAGTGGTCCGTTATGCGATAACCTTCTTCCAGGTTCATCTGCTCATGAAATTTCTCAGTCTCAGTTTCAAGATAGGAAAGCTATTGAATATCTGATAAACAAAATTTACTGTGACCAACTATTGAACACGATATTCCGTTTCATATAGAGGTCGTCAAAACAATGTTGTTCATCAACAGCAAATGATGACGCTATAAACACACAGTTATGAGGTAATAAAACAAGATCCGGGTCCAGTGCATGTACGTCAGACATTGCAAGCCTATATACACATTAGCGTTCTCCAAGTCTTAGACGCTTCATTCACGATGCTTTAGTTTCGTCATTTATCATCGCACTGGTTTGGTCTCGTCATTAATCTTCGTATACACGCCAATCTGATTAGTATGATTGTAGCCTGACTTGATTCTGTCGTGGCTGGTGTGGGCCCAGTAGAATCGGGCCACTATCCAGACAATAAAAATCTGTGAGTGATGACGCAACAAAATCGATAACGGTCCTCATCTTGTCCAACAAAGGAACCATTTATCGATGCTATGAACTTTAAACCATACGAATAACAAGCTGGTCTAATTCGATCATTCGTCACGCCAATGAGCTGATCTCCGGTGCGGCGTGGCAGCTATAGAGAGAGAGGGAAGATAGAATTCTTGACTACCTAACCGAGAAGCTTCGACTGCCACAAGGTCAATTTGCCTGCTATTTACTCATAATTACCGCTTATTTGATTGTGAAAATAGCAGACCAATTCTCCGCTTTACGCAAATTGCACGCAATCGACAAATGCTGAATGGGAACAGTTACAGTAATTAAGGACGTATTATACCCGCGACAAATATACTTTGTTTCTCAAAAAAGAGAAATGATTTTGAATTAACACTTTAACACTCAAGTCTGCCAAAAATGGCTTTAACAGTGGTCTTGAGAAATGACCATTTGCAGACCTAGAGAAGACTATTTTTGAAAATTTACCACTGGAATGACTGGCTCGGTTATCGAGCCAGTCATTCCAGTGGTAAATTTTCAAAAATAGTCTTCTCTTTGTCTGCAAATGGACATTTCCATGCGAAAATTGAAATTTTCTTGAACAAATTCAAGGGATAAAGTGTTAACGGACAAAGCTATTAGAGTCAGATTACTAATGACGTAATTGTACCACCACAAATTACTCTGTAATTTCCATTTTCAAACTTCATATTTTCCAAATCATTGTTGTTGATATCGACCAGCATTTACCGTTGCTGCAAGCCGTTGCTTGCACGACCATAGCTGACAGGCCAGACCACCGCCACCAGGAAAACAACCGCCACTGCCCCTGCCACCGCCTTTGCCACCGCCACCGCCACCATCGCCACCACTGCCATCATCTGCCACCGCATCCACCAAAGTCACCGACTCACCGCCACCAATATTAGCAGTGTCAGTGTCAGCGACACCGCGACAGCCATCACCTGCTAGCACCACCGCCACCACGGTCACAGCCCCAACCAGCATCACCACCACCACCGCCGACCCCGCCACCGCCGCCGCCGCCCCCGCCGCCGCCACCACCACCACCAGGACCACCACCACCACCACCACCACCACCACCACCACCACCACCACCACCACCACTACCACCACCACCACCACCACCACAAACCGCCACCACCGCCGCCGCCACCGCCCCCGCCGCCACCACCACCACCACCATCACCACCACCACCACCACCACCACCGCCACCACCGCCACCACCGCCGCCGCCCCCGCCACCACCGCCGCCGCCGCCGCCCAAAACAACTTTCTACCTTTTGTTGAAAAAACTGGCTGGGCACCTAACTCGAAGTTGGTTGACCCTGCGATCCCTGATAGTATAAAAGCTATCAAGGAGCGTGTTGAAAATTTAGAATTTCCTAAAAATCATCAAAATTTGTCATATCAAGAACGTTTAGCCTTAACAGGGTTGCATAAAAACAATGACATCGTTATAAAGCCTGCTGACAAGGGATCTGCTACTGTAATAATGCGTAAGGATAATTATATTCGTGAAGCGCATCGGCAACTCAGTAATCTGAAACTTAGACGAACCACTCTGGCAAAATAATTGTGATAAATTTAATGGAATCCTTCAACAAATGGCTGACAACAAGGCCATAACGAAAAAGCAGTTTAAATACCTTACTGCTAAACGAGATTCAAATCCACGTACGTTTTACCTTTTGCCAAAAATTCATAAACCTATTGAGTCATGGTCCGACCCTATGATACCACCGGGTCGACCCATTATCTCTGATTGCGGCTCTGAATCTTATCGAATTAGTGAAATTATTGATTACCACCTACAACCAATTGCGAATAGACATTTCAGCTTTTTGAACAACACTGAGGATTTCCTATCCGAGGTCTCCAAAATTTCTGTTCCTCCAAACTCACTCTTGATAACCCTCGACATCGATGCTATGTACACAAACATTGACATCGAAAGGGGTTTGACTTCTGTTCGCAAAGCATTTGATAAATATCCTGATAACAATAGGCCCACTAGCGAAATATTAGCTCTCCTGGAGCTGAGTTTAAAGGGCAATGATTTCGAATTCGCTGGCGAAATCTACCAACAAATCTGTGGATGCGCTATGGGTAAACGTTTTAGTCCTAGTTTTGCCAACATCTATGTAGCTGAGTGGGAAGAAGATGCGCTTAACAAATGTCCTAAGCAGCCCTTATTTTACCGCCGGTACCTCGATGATATTTTTATGATCTGGAATCATTCGAGGGAAGAGTTTGATGAATTTTTCACTATTTTGAACAATCACGATCCTAACATCAAACTTAAAGCCAACATCGACCAGTCGTCCATAGACTTTTTGGACGTTACTCTCTACAAAGGTGTAAATTATAACACGAGTGGGCTTCTTGATTACAAAGTATTCTTTAAGCCCACCGATTCCCATCAACTACTGCATAAGAAATCTTTCCATCCACCTCATACTTTTAAAGGTATTGTCAAATCACAGATTATCCGATTTCACCGAAATTCTAGTGATAGAAAGAATTTTGAATCTGCGTGTTCCACCTTATTTAAAGCCCTCAAACCGAGGGGATATTCAACACGATTTTTGCGCAAAATAAAGTCCGAAACTTTACATGATTTGGAAACTATTACTGATAAGGCTGCCGATCAAAAGCCTACCAAAATTCGTCACAATCGTCCGATTATAGGCGTAGGACAATCTCAGAAATGTGGAAAGAAGAGGTGTAAATTAGACCTCTATCTACCTAATCAGAAAACATTTGTCAGTTATCAGAACAAAAGCAAATTCCAACTTCAGTCTAATTTAGATTGCGATTCTAAAAATGTTATCTATTTAATATCTTGCAAATTATGCCAAAACCAGTATGTCGGTGAAACAAAATGCCCTTTAAGATGGCGAGCAACTAGACATCTTTGCGATATTAGACACGACGAGGACACCAACGTAGCTCAACATTTCAATCTTCCTGGTCATTCTGTCAATAGACACTTTGAAATTATGCCTATTGAGCAACTGCCTCTTTCTGCTACGGCCGAAGAAACTGATAAACAAAGAAAACTTCGAGAATCATTTTGGATTAAGCAACTGAAAACAAAATGGCCGAGAGGCATACACGTGGACCCTGGTCTTGCTGATCAACGTGAAATTATTCCATTCAGTTTAACATACAATCGAAAAAATGTTGAAATTTCTGAAATTTTGAAAGATGAATATCATAAATTGCAGGATAAAATGAAAGAACCTCTCAATTTGCGTCCAGTGATAGCCTTTAAGAAAAACTCCAATCTACGTGACATCTTGGTTAATTCGAAATTAACTCTTCAAAAACCTTCAGAATGAATGATATATATTATTCATATTTTATAGGCCATACCGCCTCTATGAAACAAACATAACAAATCTCAGACAATAAAATAATTAAAAAATATCATATAACCACCACCACAAACCGCCACCACCGCCGCCGCCACCGCCCCCGCCGCCCTCGCCGCCACCACCACCACCATCATCACCACCACCACCACTACCACCACCACCGCCACCACCGCCGCCGCCCCCGCCACCACCGCTACCGCCGCCACCGCCGCCGCCGCCGCCCCCGCCGCCGCCGCCGCCGCCGCCCCCGCCGCCGCCGCCACCGCCACCACCACCACCACCACCACCACCACCACCACCACCACCACCACCATCACCACTACCACCACCACCACTACCATCGCTTCCACCAGCAGCGCTTCCACACCTGCACCAGCGATATTAATTTACTTACATTTCATGAGATAGAACACAAGTTCGGTATTGCCCCAACCACTCCAATGCCAGCACGATGTCTACGTCACTGGGCACTTTTAATGCATGTTAACTTTCTCTATTTCAGATACAGTATTTCCAAGACTAATACAGACTCAATACGGCCTGCAATTATTGAACGAGGAAAAGGAAAGCTTCTAAATAATTTCCGGCCGTTACGGATCTTCAGTGTTATCTTCGTGTCAAAAAGCAAGTTAGATGTATAATAATAGGATGTCTTCGCGTTGTTAAAGTTAATTATATGCAACAATAAAGCAAAATATCTTATAGACACTAGATTTAGCAGCCAAGTAACCGAGGCTGGGGTTTTCCGCTACACCACTAGGTCACTGCCATCACACACATATGTCATATATCTCCCGCAGGTCTTTGATAAATGTACAATTTGATAAACATGATGTTGAATATATTGAAAATAATTATTTTGCTTGGACGAACAACACCAGTCAAATTAGTATTCAACAACGTTACTGTATAATTACCTTGAAATTGGGGTTCTGCAAATTCAGGATTTAAACACACGTAAAAGTGGTAGGCGCTTAGCTAGAGTGGGCGGAGCTTAGCTAGATATGGGTGGAGCTTAGCTAGAGATGGGAAGGGCATAGCTAGAGATCGATCCTCTATTGAATTACGACGTTCATTACGCCTACTAACAGATGCTGGTAACTACAACGAGTCAAGAACGAACAAAGTGATATCCGTAAGCCCCTCGCTATCTCGTTAATGTCTAAGTAGCATAGTTTCTCGTGTCGAATGCCGTCAATGAATATTCATAACGATGGTATGAGGTATTAATCATATTAAAGACGTAGATATCAGTGTTCAACAGGGCAAGAAAAACCGCGAATGCGCGTCATGCCACATTTGTACAATTCATGAATTCATTTCCTCAGTCAATTATATCACATCATAATAATCTATGTGGCGTGTAGGGTGACGTTATAATCATTACGTCACGAATGATTCGATTTAGTCCGTCTTAAACCCGTAATCGTCCGACACGTAGGTCTGTATGGCTTTACTATCTAATAAACACTATGTCAAATATTTTGAAACTAATTTGACTGGGCGCTGTTGCTACCATAGGCAGCAACAGCACCAAATCAAATTAGTTTCAAAATGTTCAACAGATTACATGTAAAGTTTTCTCGAAATTGATAGTCTGACAGTTCAGAAATCGATTAATCAAAACACCAGAAAAGCGTGGGTGGTGGAGCTTAGATAGCTATGGGCGGGGCATAGCTAAAACCGGAAAGGACCATCCCTAATAGAAGGAGCACTTTTATCTATAGTGTGTCTTTTAACAGTTGCAGTGCCAATGCCTCAATTGTAAGATCGATATACAGACAAAGAGTTTTAATATTCTAAAATGAATTTGCCTGGAACCTGTTAATAACATAGGAAGCAACAGCTTTCAGTTAAATTAGTGTCCAAATTGTCAACGCAATGCTCACTCCATTATACGGAATTTGACGTTTCTGGTCTGTACTGGCTACACCTATGGATGAATCCAGTTTCAGCTTTACTCGGCCCATCTCTAGCTAAACTCCATCAACACGTTGCCCGTGTTGGGATCGATCCCTGCACTGTCTGAATCTCGATTTCCCGAAAACTACACAGGCAAGCTGCTGAATATTTTGAAACTAAACCTATGGCAGCAACAGCGCCCAGTCAAATTTGTTTCAAAATATTCAAATATTTATTAAATAGTAAAGACATACAATTCGTACAACAAGGCTGAGCCCGTCATCAATCAAGCGTTCGCGACGAACCTAGCTACGTGGTTAATGCTGTTATTGATTATGACGTCATCCGGACGCCAGGCGGTTGATTATGACGTGAAATGATTGATCTATAAACTGAAATCCTTCATCGCTGAACTCATTGGGCACATAGCCATCTAATAGACAGCCCGCTTCACAACTCTGCCGGAGTAACATGGCGGATTTCAGCGTTGAATCAATTGACAATCGTCTGGACAATTCATCTTTATTAACAGGAAAAATGAAGATCGGATGTTCTGGTGTTGCAACAACAGACTTGCAAAATTTTCTTTCACAAATTTGCTGGCAGATTTCCATGAGCATAGCTTCACTGAATCAACACTGTGTTGAATGGAATACCATTGATACACACATTTGACGCGTTGTTTTGCATGGCTTCTGAGAGAAAACCCCAATAAGGATTGGCTCAGCATCCTGATGTATATCACGTTAAATGGAGGGATACGATCTGTCACTATATGACGTCATACTGAAATATGATTTGCCTTTTAATAAACGTTATGTTGAATATTTTGAAACTAATTTGACTGGGAGTTGTTGTTGCCATAAATCTCTTCGATTTCTGAGGTTGAAAATAATTCTCCATACGTCTACACCTTGTATTTCGAAACATTCTCTCAAATAAATACATTAGATCCAGCTTATAGTATCAAGACGCCGAAACATTCATGATTTAATGTGAATTCCCTTCGGGGTAGCCTTGGGGAGGAGTTCAGACTGGTCCACTGTGACCTTACAAACACGCGAACCAATGACATCTACAATCGGTAATGTAGCCTTGCAGTCGTCTTGCATTGTGGATTTCTGGGCCTATGAATTATTTCACGTTTTAAGAATGTACATATTGTCAATACACAAATATGCACGGCAATATGAAATGTACACCATGTAGAATGAGTCATTACGTAGTTTTACGTGTACGCGAGTGACTGAACACTTGTAGCAGAATGCATATTTACAATGCTCTGGAGACGTATTCTCTATGATGTTTCTATTTATAAATGACCTCGGCTATTTGTGAAACGTGCAACGTGTCGGACTATTAAGCGTTAAAGACGGACTATTTACAATCATTCATGGCGTCATGATTATGACGTCAGCATACACGCCACATAGTTGATTATGACGCCATATGACGGATAGATAAATTGAAAAGGTGAATTCTACTGCTGGTTTATTGAGCACATAAGAGTGTCATCACGCCGACTGTGTGTTTCCGGCATATCGTCTGCTGGTTGTCGTCAGTTGTGCGATAATACCGTTCTTGTAATACCACCAGGAATATTAATAAAAACGGGACAAATGGCTTTGGAGCCTAATCACTGGACTGGACATGTATTGTGTCACAAATGGCAGAAAATGGCGACTGAGTCCATCCATATGGAACGACACGAATGATTAGTTCCCGGAACAACGCGGCAATTGTCTTCCACGTTTACCGGCTGGCTGTTGATCGTGTAATGGCGGGCTTGTAAACGCTTTCACATATCAATTCCCTGTATCTCGATTTCATGGCAAACATATAGGAAAGCTATTGTTATTTTGAAATTAATATGGCTGGAGGCCGTTGTTTCGGGAAGCAACGGCCCCCAGCCATAATAATTTTAACATATATTCAACAGAATATGGTCGACCTCGTAAAGAATTTACTTTTTTATGGAAAAAGTTAATGTTAATGTTAATGTTACTGAACCTATTGTTAACATAAGCCACTTTAAATTAAAAAAATCACATTTTATTGGCAACACGTTGAGTATCTGTTCGAAGCTTCTCAGAAAGATCGTCTCTTTAACATATTTCAATCTCCCACAATTTCGATATTAAAATAGCCATAAGCGGTTTAAAATATTGGGAATGATTTGACATTTATTATGTTGTAAATGATGTTTTGTATTTGATTTATTACTTTTTCAGAGCTTTGATCAAGAACAATATGCTCGCTGTTAATGTCTAGTGTGTTACAATTCATGATGCGGCCACTTCATGATGCGGACAATTCATGATGTGAACACTTCATGATGCGGGCACCTCATGATGCAGACACTTCATGATGTGGACACTTCATGATGCGGGCACCTCATGATGCAGACACTTCATGATGTGGACACTTCATGATGCGGACACTTCACGATGCGGACACTTCATGATGTGGACACTTCATGATGCGGACAATTCATGATGTGAACACTTCATGATGCGGGCACCTCATGATGCAGACACTTCATGATGTGGACACTTCACGATGCGGACACTTCACGATGCGGACACTTCACGATGCGGACACTTCATGATGTGGACACTTCACGATGCGGACACTTCTGATGCGGACACTTCATGATGCGGACACTTCTGATGCGGACACTTCATGATGCGGACACTTCATGATGCGGACAATTCATGATGTGAACACTTCATGATGCGGGCACCTCATGATGCAGACACTTCATGATGTGGACACTTCATGATGCGGACACTTCACGATGCGGACACTTCACGATGCGGACACTTCACGATGCGGACACTTCACGATGCGGACACTTCTGATGCGGACACTTCATGATGCGGACACTTCTGATGCGAACACTTCATGATGCGGACACTTCATGATGCGGACAATTCATGATGTGAACACTTCATGATGCGGGCACCTCATGATGCGGACACTTCATGATGTGGACACTTCATGATGTGGACACTTCACGATGCGGACACTTCACGATGCGGACACTTCATGATGTGGACACTTCACGATGCGGACACTTCATGATGCGGACAATTCATGATGTGAACACTTCATGATGCGGGCACCTCATGATGCGGACACTTCATGATGCGGACACTTCATGATGTGGACACTTCATGATGCGGATACTTCACGATGCGGACACTTCACGATGCGGACACTTCATGATGCGGACACTTCATGATGTGGACACTTCACGATGCGGACACTTCACGATGCGGACACTTCACGATGCGGACACTTCTGATGCGGACACTTCTGATGCGGACACTTCATGATGCAGACACTTCTGTTGCGGACACTTCATGATGCGGACACTTCATTATGCGGACCTCACAGACTAAAATATTTGAAAGAAAAAAAGCTATGCATTATTTAACCGTTAACCCTCAAATTTATTCAAGACAACTTAAAATGTCAAATAGAAAATCTCCATTTGCAGATCAAGAGAATATTATTCTAATAATAATTAGTTAAATGGCTGCCTCCTTTATCTAGCCAACAATTTCAGTGGTAACATGACAAAGATAGTCTTATCTTGGTTGGAAAACGGACAATTCCCAAGACCATTGCCGACCATGGCTGGCATGCGTGTCAAAGGGTTAATGAATCACACAATAGAGGGGTTCAGTTCAAGATAAGCCCGCCCATTTCTAAATAGGCCCGCCCATTCTTAGCTAAGCTCCGCCCACACTTTGCCCCTCTTGGGAAATATTATGCCCTAAATTTCCAGAATATACCAATATCAAGGTACCTATACAGCTGTCAAATATTTCAAAACTGATCTAGTTTTGGTGCTGTTGCTACTTACAGACGGACTATTTAGAATCATTCATGCAATAAGTAGTCAAATCAATTAAAGAATTAAACAGAATATTTGTTGAATTTTAAATACATAGAATTCGTACGGGCAATTTAATGTTTATTAAGGACCGAGATACGGCATTCATTACACATTTTGTTTGTGATGTCAGGCTACAGGTAACGTATTTGATTATGACGTCATATACTTGAGTGACAGATCGAATCTATCAATTATTTTTGCCTATTTTCTATGAAACCAAGTCGCTTTGTGAGCCAAGTTTAGCCTCCGCACATTCGTTGTTGTGACCATTGGCATCATTGTCATCATGGAAGCTGTCATGGTGGTCGTCGTCGTCGTCGTCGTCATCGTCGCCATCAATTCATTGTCAATATCATTATCGCGTAGTGGTCAGAAGGTTCGTGAATATTCTCAGATAATTAAGTAAACCACGATTAATATTACTGAGTTATCCTCCAGACAGACATATTGATTATCTGATTATGTTGACAATGCAAATGGGAAATCAGGAAGCAATATCAAGTGCAACTTTTTCTTTGATTGAATAATGGTGACGGTTCCTGTACTATGACAATAATTCACAGACATATATTAATAACCATTAGTCCGAGTTCTCCTCAGACGGCTCCAAAATTGTCCATGTCAAATCAATTATCATCACATTTTCTTGTCAAGCGAATAGATCGCATGCGATTATTGGTTTTCAGTTAATAGCGAGTTTCATTTATATGGAATGATAATGTCTAAACCTACTGCTGTGCGAGTGTTGAATACAATATTGTGGGCCAAAGTCGAATCCATGAAGACTGCTAAATCGATATCCAAGTACAAATCATCGATTGAATGACGCTGTCCGTCTGTGCATGATGGTGCACTGCCAATAACCACAGAGCTATGTTAATATACATTCCCTATATGTTTCCTCAAGCGAAGGCCGTATTGCTTGCGTCAAATCACTTACTTAGACGTTCACTTATGAGGCGAGTAATGAGGTACACATGTCCTTAACTATTAGGCTATCAAGCAGACCACTAACAACAGCATCAACACAAAAACTTGGATCACACAACAACAACAACAACAACAACAATATATACTACTACTACTACTACTACTACTACTACTACTACTACTACTACTACTACTACTACTACTACTACTACTACTACTACTACTACTACTACTACTACTACTACTATCTACTACTACTACTACTACTACTACTACTACTACTACTACTACTACTACTACTACTACTACTACTACTACTACTACTACTACTACTACTACTACTACTACTACTACTACTACTACTATTACTACTACTATTACTACTACTACTACTACTACTACTACTACTACTACTACTACTACTACTACTACTACTACTACTGCTACTACTACTACTACTACTACTACTACTACTACTACTACTACTACTACCACCAGCACTACTACTACTACTACTACTACCACTACTACTACTACTACCACTACCACTACTACTACTACTACTACTACTACTACTACTACTACTACTACTACTACTACTACTACTACTACTACTACTGCTACTGCTACTGCCACTGCCGCCCGCCGCTGTCACGACTGCTACTGCTGCTATTTCTACTGCTACTGCTACACCTACTACTGCTGCTACTGCTACTGCTACTGCTACTACTACTACTACTACTACTACTACTACTACTACTACTACTACTACTACTACTACTACTACTACTACTACTACTACTACTAGGCTACAATATATGGAGCAGCTACAAATTCAGTCTAAAGGTACATCGGCTGATATATCTATAAATTTTATATACAGAATTAAATGTGTAAACTACTTCTAGTGGATCAATACTAGCATTTGATCTTCGATTCAACGGACACTTAATAGCTGTGAAGATGGGAATTAGAAATTCCAAAACTATTGAAAACGTAAAAATAAATTTGCCGCCAGATTTCACAACTGTTTCGCAGAGAACAGCATATTCACTTGCGATTATTGTTATGATTCGTTGACTCGGAGCGTGCGCGCTCTAAATGATATGCTGTGGTTATGCCAGAGCCGATTTCTTTGACCTGTCCCTATTTTTTGCGGTTTGCATAATCCACGCCGAGTCTTTTGGGGTTTTGCTAGCAACTGGGATTGTATAACTTGTGGCGCCAGTATTTCGGGTGAGATTCTCAAACTGTCTACACATAATTAAGATTGCTTTAAGATCCTACCATTAGGATTGTTTCGTATTTAAAATAATTCCTCACGCGACGAAACTGCAGCGCGCACAAATGTTTACATAAAGTATTAAATAATATCAAATGTGACTGACCTGTCTGGAATATCTCTATAGAAAACGGTTTGCAGTAACAATGCATCAAGACCATTACATTATCAAAGTAAAGGGAATTCCCCAAAATGTATTTATATCTGTCAGGGAATGTCTGTTTAATAATGCAGGGCGAGCACGTGTGCTAACGTCAAGTGACATCTCCAATCGTCTAAGCGAGGAAAAAAAATTTAATCTGCTGACAAGAGCAGCTGTTGGCCATTCTTCTTCGCAACAGCTCATGAAACAGATTCGCCGTTGACAACTTAGCAGATAACAGCTTTCCACGCCTCAAATAGCTTCGTTATGGTAGAATAAAGCATTATTAGCTTTGCTTAAGATGATGATGATGATGATGATGATGAAGAAGATGATGATAATGATGATGATGATAATGATGATGATGATGATGGTGATGATGATTATGACGGCGACGTAGGTGACGACGACGATGGTGGCCGCGTCTCTACTACTACACGAATCGGTAAGCTAAATTGAGTAGGTCAACCGTATTTTATTTCCAGAGTTATGGCCACGAGTATGTAGGCCTATTCTCTTATGCACGGTGACTAATTAATTGGTCCTTTGACCTGAATCTAAAATTACTCTAGCCAGTCATCCGATAAAATTGTTGTCAATCCATGTGGGCTATCTATCAATAGCATAGTGCTATTTTTGTTTTACACATGTGCGAAATAGTGTTCACTTACTCGCCTACATGCGAAACAACATATTAGTTACTGACATTCCCAGCGGTGAGTGAGGTAGAGGTGCGTGCGCGCGTGCAGGCATGTGTGCGTGCGTGCGTGCGTGCGAACAAAGAAATGCATATCTGTGTGACTTGTGGGTGGGTCTGTGCCATTTGAGTGCGATTATAGCGTGTGCTAATTCTTAAGAAAATTGATTATATCGGGTGAGACCCACACCCCACCCCGCCCACCCAAAACAACCTGCGCTCAACTTTGACGCGCGATTTCTATTAAAATGCGAATCAGATTTAAATGACATTTGGCCATTCTTTAGATAGACGTCCTTCCTGTGGGCACTGAAAATTTCAACTTTCCCTCTGTCTGTTAGTCCTTGCATAGTGATAAAAAACAATCTCTAACAAAAGTAGCATGCTAGAGTCATACGCGTTTGGAATACAAGTTCGTGTCTGAGACATGAGGATCTAATGTCCGAGTCTCAGTAAGTATCACATGTCAATCATAGCCGTGAATTGGATATTCCCATTACCTCAGGGGTTTACACATGTTGTTCCATGAAGACAACCAATCAGTTAGACAAAAACTAACCAACATAGGATGTAAAAATATCCAGGGTCCACAGGACGGAAAGATATCTAAAGATTGACCAAATTCCAATCAATTCAATTACGCATTTTCGTAGAAATCTCACGTCAAATTTATTGCTGTATATGGTCCTAACGTTTAGAACTGGCAGTATTCCATTAATGTAGTGTTTGATGCGTCGCAGACCACATGGCTAAGCACGAGAAATATAATGATCATTGGGCGCCCGATAAGAGGCATCTGTTTTGGAACAGGCTTGTAAAATCATCTTTAACGACTTGCGTATCGTTCTTTAATACCCAGCAGCGCCAAACATTCACGACAATCCCTGGCATAAAATGTCCGTTAAGAGTGAAAGAATCCTATATCATGAGGAAACAGACGGGGAATTAATCAGGTATCAGAGACAATCAATTCAGTATAAAGAAACATAGCAGCGCATGACAATCAGCATTAAAGAAACCATGGAACTCATCCTTGTCACTAGTGCCAGGTCTCTGATGATGTAATTAATCGTGAGGGAGATTTGATATGAGGTTTCCTTGTTCATTCTCTAATACCTGAATGGAATCCAAAATTCTTGCATATGGTCTCCCGGATTGACACATGCTATTTCATCGACGGCGACGAATTAAAAATATCTTTCTGCTGCAATCAACATTTCTGCCACCTTTGCAATGCGAGCGTCCGGAACTCCTTTGGATTTTCTCTCGTCTTTAGTGGTCCTAGTTTAAGTTCTTTGACATCCGCTCGCAAAATTGTTAACAAGTTGATGTTGCGGCGTCATTTTCATGCCTTATACCTGTTGGCAGCTACTACGTGCTGCAAATTCTAGTGCTTTCTAGCATTTGAAGAACATGTCCGAACATAGACCATCGCTGTTTCGTTACCTTCACGGATAGTGGATCTGTGTTACAGTTTTCAAGGTACTGCATTTGCTACTGTGCGGCCAGTGATAATTTTAGTTTATATATATATAGTTGCATCTTGAATTTCATGGGTATTTACGGCTTCCAAAAGGACTGAAATGTGATATTCTATGTTTCACATCTAGTTACAATGTCTGTAAAGCTGGCACGGGTGAAATCCGAGCTTGTGCTACCGTCATAATTCAATTCTGTGTTGTTGGATAGGTATACGTGAGTGAGCTCTGTCTTAGCTTCAATCAGGAAGAGGTTTGCAGTCTTAGGCTGTCCTGCAGCTATTGAAAGTAATGTCTCAAGAGCATCATTTTCCTTGTCGATAAAGTCAACATCATTTGCATATTCTATCTCTTGTGGCGTACCTTTAATTGAGATTGGAGGCTTTGGTCTTGTAGGATGTTTTATGATAGTGCTGTGACAAGGTAGGTAGTGAAGCGCACTTGTGATAAACCATCACTTTGTGGTGAAATTATTGATGTTTCAAATTGTTGAGGGGAAAGCATTGATTTGATGCGGACAGATGTAGTTCGTCATCATCGCAGCCAGCTTGAGAAATTGAACGATATGTGGTCTCTTATAGGTATCAAATGCACGTGACATGTCGATTCTTGTCCCAGTTCATTGATAGTACTACTGATGTCAACATTCGTTGTGCCCAGACTATGTGCGCGCTGCTACGTATTCTATTAAAAGCATTCTTCCAGTTTCCAGTAAATTTGTCAATCTTATCTCTGAAATAAGGTAATATTACATTTGAGAGAATCTTTCGGATGCTGTTCAAAATCACTATTGGTCTCAGGGTGCAAAGAGGTCCCGGCTGTTTCTTAGGCTTTGGAAGTGCAATTAGTGTACCTCATCCCATATCATCGATAGGCAGGTGTTGTACAACGGCAATGTGTGCGATTTGTATCGAGAGAGTATTATCTGCACATTTAAGGAGATCGTTATTAATACTGCCAGGCCCGCATGCACGGCTCTTCGTTAGAGATGTTAAGGTTGTTCTACCTTCTGCTTCTATTATTGGTGTTTGCAGGGGTTTTGTCTGTCCTTCAAACGTGGATATAGCATGTGTCAATGCATTGATCAATAAACCATTCCTTGATTGCTTCAGCTAGTCCTGCTAAACCCGAAGGGGTGACCATCAGAGTTATGTACAAGAACTGGTTGACGTGGAATGCTGATTTTAATGCTCTTCTTGTGCTGAACATCTCTCGATAACACCTAGGCCATTTGCTGTTTTGATAGCAAGTTCTTTCAATCCTTCACCGATTTGGTGCAAGATCTTATTACGATTCTGTCTTAGTTCACTTTAGTGTTCATTTCGACAGGTTTGATATATGGGTAGATACAGTGTTTTCTGTTGTTCAGACAGCTTTATAACAAGGGGACCATCAACATAGGGCTTCATTTGTTGGTATCCTTGGGTACACTAATGTTTTACCATCTGACATCTGACAAATATTGTTTTCTGTACGATGCCTAGATGCCTGGACCTGTCGTTAGTTAGCTTTCAGAGATCATGGTTGACCTTAGATTTTTCTTTTACTTGTCGCTTGTAGATGAGGCACATTTGCCCAATCCGTATTCGAGTAATGCTGTAATTGACACGTAACACTGACACTCGGCATTGCAGCGTCACGTCTCAGAAACGCATTTGTATCCCAGACGTGTCTGAATCCGGCATGCCACTTTTTATTAGAGACTTTTCTTTTTGTCACGATGCAAAAAATAGCCGACATAGAAAGTTGAAATTTCAAATATCCCCGGAACGAACGTATCTCTCAAGAATGGGAAACTCTTATTGAAATCCATTCCGGATGTCGCGTATATCGGATGTATTTATAGATGGCTTGAAAGTACCTCCGGTCATTATCCGACAGCTTGATCTGCCGCCAGCGTGCACGTGGCCGAGTATATCTAGTTTTAATTGTGACGGGCCTAGTAGGCATACAAAATAAATGTTTGTACTTCTCGTCGGTTAAGGGCTAATAACTAGTCACACTGAACAAAATCAATGTAAATCGCCTCAATCGGGTAATACAATGCCGTGGAGTAGGCCTTGCGTTCAAATAATGTATTCAGATTGTCAGAGGCAGTACTCATCTTTCTCCAATGATAGAAGCTCGGTGACTGGAAGTTAATGCACGGTGTTCCCGTAGCGACTTCAAATTCCTTTTGAGTAATTAAGACCATGTAATGATGATTAATTCGATATATGCGATATAACGCTGATAGTTAATGACGACGACGACGACGACGACGACGACGACGACGGCGCAGCCGCCGCCGCCCACGACGATGATGATGAGTGGCCCATCCTGTATAGGCCTATCCTTTGAAAAATGTGCTGTACTCATCTCTCCTCGCCGCGCCATCCTTCTTCTGTGAAAGACACAATATTAAATGCCATTCCACCATTTCGTCAGTGGTCACACTCATCTTCTGCCTTATATATTCGTTTCTAATGGAGGGATACGATCTGTTGTTCAAGGTGCTGCTGTTTTCGGTTTAACATCCATGGGCGCAACGGCACCTTAGTGCATGGATCCAGGCCTTACATTGAGTCGTGCCCGAGTGAACTAGTTTAAAACAAAAGAAAACTGAAATAATCAGAGCGAAAACGACGTTGCTTGCAGTGGATGGTCCAATGTTGCTATCATAGTGTTCTGTTACAGCGTATGTATGGAATCTACGTCACAAGTTTGCTGACGTCACAATCATAGTGACGTATATCCCAGTTACGAACATAAAAAAGTATGTTGCTATTGTATGAATTGTATGTCTTTGATGAATTTACATATAATAAACATTCTGTTGAATATTTTGAAATTAATTTGACTTGGAGCTGTTGATGAAAACAGACAGTGTCAGAGGGCACACACGAAGGGAGCATCAAGACAACAGGAGATCAGGTAGCCAAAACATTTGATTTATTTGTTAATTCAAGAAGCAATGATTGATCTTCGCACTTAAAGACAAAATGTTTGTCCATTTACGTTACGCGGTACTTTATAAATACTACCTCATAGACATAGGTGAATCGTAGCTGGCGAACCGTTCACATGCCAGGATGAAAATACACAAACAACTTCTTTATTAATTTGGACAACGCCGATTAATTGCTCGTTCTACTCGACATATTCATATACTATCCAAAATATAAAACAGATAAGACATCCAATCTTCCTGAGAGCAGACCTCAAATGTATAAATGTACCGATAGGTATACACAGAGATTGTCCCTTAGTGACGATTGGCGTTGCTTGACATATTGGTGTTCCTGAAGTCGGGTCTGGTTTCACTGATGAGCTCAATCAGTTGTGGACGTGAGACACTAGGCTCCTGAAGTGCAGAGCAATGATACGAGGTCTCCTCACGCTTACCATTGATTGGCCATCTTTGAACTTGGAAATTAGCCTGCGCTTGTTCTAAAAAGATCCATACAACAGCGCCTCTACACTGTCTTCGTATCTGCGCTCTCATATTAAATCGGATTACCATCACTCCCGGGATTGATTGATGTGGGGCAATTTTGAGCATGAACCAGACACGCCTAGTCGTTCAAATATCTTTTAGTCAAGCATAACCAATCGACCCATAACCGATGAACTTGTCTTCGATCCTCTCACTACTAATGGTATGATTAACTCGGTCATGGCGAAGACGGCCAAAGTCGGCAGCTACTGTAGTCTTTAGGAATATCCATTTGCAGGCAAGAGACGACTCTTTTTTTAAAGTTTACTACTGTAATGACTGGCTCTGTTTCCAATCAAGTAAATAATTTGTTGATCATTTCAAGACTAATTTGACAGGGAGGTGTTGCTGAACTAGGGCAGCAACGGGTCCTTGCCAATTTGGATTCAAATTATTTAACATAATTATATCAAAAATGTATTTCGGGAAATTCGTGTTTCTTAGGGTTAAATCCACTTGAGAGGAATTTTCTGCTCTGGTGCTCGAACCGCCATCACGTCGTAAGCCTAATATCGAAAACCACTCCCGGGCTATGCCTGCGTGTCTCGCCTAAATACCAGATGCCAGCTGTAGCAGTTGTGGTGGCGATGACGATGGCAACGAAAGTCAATGTTGATAATCACCGTGAGTTAGTTTAAGTTAAATTAATTTGACAAAGAAATTAGCTACTTGACAAATTAGAAACACCATTGCATTGACAACTGCGAATCCGGTATTTATTCATTAATTCCAAAGGATGACCGACAAACTCATTTTAAATGCTCATTGTGAATGATCGTGTTGGATGTCTTTGTATTTATTTTAGAGGACACGTGACATTTAATTTTTCACCTAAATAAGACGATTACAGATTTGATTTGACGCTGGCGTCCTGGTGAAAATTGGGTTTAAGTGCCGACATTTATTCAATCTGTCATTGAATAGATCGAAGGTAACTTTAGTAGTACACCCACACTTATTACTTTGATAAAACTATGACGGACATTTGCATATAGATTTTGCAAATTAGCTATCGCATATGCAATTGCCTTCACACATGACCTTTATATAGTTCTCATTCTGTACCTGTATTGTATGAAGTTACAACACAATACCTGCGTGAGTAATTAAGGAATCCAGTTTTACCTATGCCCTGGCTATCTCTAGCTAAGCTCTACCCACGCTTTGCCCGTGTTTGGATCGATCTATCCTTACACTCTCTGAATCTTAGTTTCCAGAGACCTATAGAGACAAGGTGTTGAGTATTTTGCAACTAATTTGACTGGGTGCTGCTATATATATATATATATATATATATATATATATATATATATATATATATATATATATATATATATATATATATATATATAATAGCAAAAACCGTATATCAAATTGTCATCCACGGACCTTTCCAGTTTATCCATCAATCATATGGCGTCAAAATCAACTACACGACGTGTTTTCATAATCACTGAAATCAACAACATCAATAATAAAACACTGGTTTCTCGATTACCCACTTACATTCTACGTGAAAATATTTTGAAACTAACTTAATATTAACCGGTTGATAGCACTAGGCAGCAACATCTCGTAGTCAAATTAGATTCACAATATCAAATATAATAGTTATTTAATTGTAGACATAAATGAGTTTTTGAATTCGCCCTTTCTAGTTCAAAGGTTTAATATATTCTGATTGCGATATCTCCAGTCAAAGCAAACGCAGGTGGAGTGGGGTGGGCATGAGTAATCGCCGAAACAAATTCTTAGATGGAATGCTGCTGGAAGTGTGGTACACAGCCAATAACCTCAAACTCATTTGAATAACTATTAGCCCTCGTTGTCTTCGGATGAACCCCACACAACATCTGCCAAATCAATTATCCCGGCATTCACTTGTTAACCACGCAATGTGACGAACATGTCAGCATACCAAAATAATTAATGCTTTACGATGTTCTGGTATACATACACCAATTTACATAGGCTATTGACCGCCACCGCCGCCATTAAAACAACTACCCAAAACTATAATTGTTTAGCAAATAACTATTCATCATTGTATTCTATTGCATGACCAGAGCATCCATAAACACGGCATACATAGTCTAATGACATCCGTGAGCAGTCTCTAAGGAAGTGAAATATAATAATCCCTGAAAGCCAGATAAGAGGCATCTGCTTTCTGGCAGTGTAGGCCAATTCTCTAAACAGGTTTCTTAAACGGTCGTTGTATGGTTCTTTAATATCCAACAGCGCTTGACATTCACGACAAAGCTCAACATAAAATAGCCGCTCTGGAATAAATAACGTCATATCACGAGGAAACAGACGGGGGCAATTATGTGCTATCAGAGGAAGACCTTTCGGTGCAAAGATGCAGCCGTATAGAGATTGTAATCAGCGCTAACGGAACTTTGGAACTCCTGCTTGGCATCTATAGACGCAAACAGGTGCCTTTCGGGAAACGTGATTACGTCAAGCATCGGGGACCAATCACTAGTGGCAATGACGTGATGTGACAAGTTAGTCGGACATGAAATATTTAATCGTTCCTTGAAGAGACATATGATACTAAGACATGCAGAATTCCAGAATAACCACGATGGGTGTGCGACAGTCATGGCACGCTTAGATACGCGAACACGCACACGATATAATTGAACCACTCGTAACACGACACAGCCAATAAATACAGGTAGACATTCTGAACACAAATATCTATACACAAGTAATATTATATTTTATGAACGAACTCACACATGTATGCAGCTGACGAAACAAACGATTTGCGAATATCTATGAATGAACTGATTGATGTCAATAGGGTGATCCATTTCTCGCAATGCCCGCCCATTTCTAGCTAAGCTCCCTCTTATGTTGTACGCGTATTTGAATTGATTTTAACACTTGGAACCCTGAATTTCCAGAATCCAGATTTCAAGTTAGTTGTACAGATAAGCAACAGCTCATAGACAAATTAGTTTCAAATTATATATTTAATAAATTGTATATTCACCACAGACATACAATTCATCAAATTCGTGACAGACCATATTACCAGATACTTGAGTGACAGATCGTATCCTTCGATTAGTTATTCATGTTACATTGTTATTTACGCACTCAGAATCTGTTTGTATGTGCCTTCATCGATTAATTACATTTATTTCCTAGCATCTTTTTAGATTAGGACTTTTATCAATTGAGGATGTTTACTTGTTGATCAGCCTTTAATAAAACAAATATTATTGGTCAAGCACGGCGGCGCTACATAGGTATATTTAAACTGCAAGCAATATACTCCTTGCTAGTGCTGATGCACTGCGTCCAAACACCGGAACTGTCACAAGATGTGCATTGACATGATACGTATTACACCAGGCTGGATATAATGACGATGTAATGCAACTAGTAGACTGCCAGAGATAGAATACACGGACACTTCGTAGACGAGGAAAAGAAGCCTCTCCATATAGTTGCAGAAAGGCTCAAGAATGAGAATTTCTAAGCCAAGATGCCAAAGATTGTAGGAATGTAAAACTGTCAGCCACAGACGAATCTAGTGAGAGTGGCATTACATTGTACGTTGGGTAGGAATGGAGCACGTTCACAATTCATAGCTCGCTTATACGCAGCTCCTCCGTCATTTTCTTACGGAAACCTGTCCTTATGGAAACTGGATCCGTCTATCAAACATCCCTCTGACATTTCTGTCAAGAAACCACGCTTATAAGAGGCAACAATAGAGGCATCCTTTTTCTCAGTCAATCATATGACGTCATAATCAATTACGTCATGAATGACGCGATTTAGTCCATCTTAAACGCGTAATTGTCCGGCAAGATGTACTAATTGTATGTCTTTACTATTAAATAAACATTCTGTTGAATAATTTGAAACTAACAGAGCGCTGTTACTGCCATAAGGCACCCACGCTGTCTGACCCTGTCTGATGCTCTTTCCATTCGATTATTTTGTCTGTATTTGACGATTGCCATTTAGTGATGATTTGCTAATGGGTAATACGTCGCGCGCGATGATCTTTGGTCTTTGCTGCGTGGCAGTCATCCATGATATCAACATAATGTCAACATGAGAGGTCGGTCTATTGATCGAGCCTGTGTCATGCTTGAACTGATTTGGAATATAGTATTTGATTTGAAAAAACTTGTGAGGGTCTTTTCTGTCCTGACGCTAACGATTAGTGTCCGTTGAGTCTGGATGCCAGTGCACTGTTTGCGCGCTCCTTTTATACTCGTTGGGCTACGCTAAGTGTACCCGATTGTACCCGATTGTACCAGATCTTATTGTGCGATCCTGATTCACCGGAAGCCACCTCTTTCCGTATGGAACGTGAACAATTCTGGATTCATCAGATGCACTGCATGAGTCCAATCGGGATTAATCACGCCGATTGGTAACAAACTCTACCTGAAAGTAGTAAAATAAATGCATTGATTTGGAATAAAGCTTTGCTGCGTCGTAAAGAAAGCATAGGGCAGTGTTCTGGCGTCTGCACTCTCATATTGAATCAGATTAACCTCACTCCAGAGGTTGATTGTTGTCGCGGCACTGCTTGAGCATGAGTGAACTAAGCACGTCTGTGGGTTCAACTACCTGGAATAACCAAACCATCTCTCACTGATGTCAATCATCTTAGAATCGTTCCCAGGAATGATTTGATTTAATTACGCTTACTGGCAGCTCAGAGATCTATTTTACGACGGGCCGCCAGCTCACTCTCAGTCTCTTTTCAGAAACACACCCAGTCAAACGTATATTAGCTGCCCACGCGATGCAATATGCCAAATCTATACCATGCATCGTATTTCAATTTTCTACCACGCCATCAAAGACATATGTGTAGCTTGGTGTCAAAGTAACCACACAGGTAAGCTGTTAAATATTTAGAAACCGATTTTACTAGAAGCTGTACAGCCTCATTCGAATTGGCTACAGAATTATCACCATAATAGTTATTGCATCGTAAAGCCTGTGTTAAGACTGCACCTAGATGATACCACACCCACACTATTACTTGCGGAAGTAAAGTGGTGGCGTCCACAGTACATCGCTACATTTATGTTCATATGGAAATTATTGTAAACTAGATAAAGGAGCACCTCTGAGAATGATTGCAGTGGAATATATGTGACACAATCTATCAGTAAATGCGATGGGATTAGTATTAGATTAAGAGAGTGTGGCACCATGCCATGCTGAAAACACCATATCGTCGTTCTCAATATCGCTAGGCGTGAGTGGGGCCTGCTTGACGGAGAAACTTAACTATACACCATCCAATATCGTTATGTTTTCACGAGGATCTACACCCAACAGCCATTGGAATCAATAATTAAGTTTGTGCATTGCCGAATCAACTGCTTGCGGAGATGAAAAAGGCATGACAGTTGTCAGCTTGGGGCATTCATGATAATCAACGTTTCCTGCCATTCTTTTAGACAGGGTATATTCAGCATTCTCACAACAGCTGTGACACAATACATTTTCTTCACAGGACAGTTTCTTAAAACAGTTTATTAGGACAAGCCCGTAGCCGCGGAAGTTTCTATATGGCACGCAGCGTGCAGCAACACGGATGCCAGCACATTGAGCTCATCCTACCTACCTCTACCCTCTTCTTCCTATTCAAATTGTGCTTTCTCACTTTTCCTGAAGATTTCATTCTACCATCCTTAAGCTACCTACGAAATTATTGTTATCATTGATGTCAGTGGCGATGATGACGTTAATAATGATAGTAATAGTAACATATATTGATATTGCTGTTGTTGGTATTGTTGATATTGTTGCTACTGTCATTCTTCTTTTTTATTTTCTTCTTTTTCTTCTTCTTCTTCTTCTTCTTCTTCTTCTTCTTCTTCTTCTCCTCCTCCTCCTCCCCTCCTCCTTCTCATCCTCCACTCCTCCCTCATCTTCCGTATGCTTCTTCATTTTTTACTATTATTATTATTATTATTATTATTATTATTATTATTATTATTATTGTTAATACTGTTATAAATGTGAATTTTATTTTTATTCTGCCTCCTGATTTATTTATTGTAATAAGCTGTACACAAGTGGGAGACACGGTCATAAGAGATGTTTTATTTATCTCCGACGTAGACTAAATAAACGTCGCTTAAACCAATCATAAACCTCTCCTCTGAAAAAGCAAGAGGCTGGTAGAAATAAAGCTCAGAATGTGATTGGAAACAAAGGAGCTGATTCCAGTTTATTGGCGCAAGGACAATATTCTGTGACTATTTATACAGATGTGCTTGGTAAACTCTCCTCTCTCTCCCTCCCTCCCTCTTCACTCTCTCTCCCTCTCCTCTATCTCCTCCCATCTCTTCTCTCCCCTCTCCTTTCTCTTCCCCATCCTCTCGCGCCCTCTATCCCCACCTCTCTCTCCCTATCTATCACCCTCCTCCCTCTTCACTCTCTCTCCCTCTCCTCTCTCTCCTCCCATCTCTTCTCTCCCCTCTCCTTTCTCTTCCCCATCCTCTCGCGCCCTCTATCCCCACCTCTCTCTCCCTATCTATCACCCTGCCTTCGACCCTCTCTCTCTCACTCTCATCTCTCTCTCCCCCCCCCCCCCACATATCTCTCTCTCTCTCTCTCTCGCTCTCTCTCGCCCTCTCTCTCTAACATCGTCGTGTCGTG